>CAUYRH010155316.1:0-10949 GCA_963574655.1 Perodicticus potto | reverse complement strand
GGGATCTTATGCTATATCTACCATGTCATTCCTTGGGGGAGTTGATCTACTCTGATTATTCATATTGCCAGAGTTTTTCTGTTGATTCCGCCTCATGATTATTTTTCACTGTTGCCTATCACCATCCTCAGAGTTGGGGAGGTGTCTCTCCCAGATCAGACCCTGGCAGAATCACTCTGTTTTTACTAGATCTTTGTAGGGAGTGACCCTGTGTCTCTAATGATTTCTCAAACCCCACAGGGTGGAGAGCTTAAATCCTCCTCAGCCTGCTTAAAAGACACTTTAAATTGTTAACTTGGGCTAATTAGAGGCTTTCCCAGGAAAGCACTTGTGGCTGGGATCACTCCTTAAGTGGCTATCTACTTACCCAGTGTGCCAAAACTGGTCTCACCCTATGCCCCTGAGGGCTAAGGCTGCAAGGCTTCTCAGTCCCCGCCTTTAGGCTGCTCAGTCACTAGATTACTTGCTCCCGCCCGATGTTTGTTCTGGGACCCTGAGGGTGAAGCTTGCCAGGGCAGTTCTCCCACAATGGCTCCACACAGCCCACAACCAAACACTGGTAGCTCCGCCTGTCTCGGTGGCCCAGTCTGGGGCCCCAGACAACACTCAAAGACCCCCACACTCTTGCCCAAGTTCTCCCAAGGCAGTTCAACCGAGTGCCAAGTCCAAAAGAAACCCGAACAGCTCACAGGCAAGGCCTTTCCAGCCTGCAGTCTCACTGTTGCCCCACCCACAGCTGCCAACAGGATTAGACCGAACGAACATACACAACCACTTGCCCAATGTCTGCCACTTTTGCCTTCCTCGGGGTGTCCAGAAGTCTCACACTGTCTTCCTGTGTACCCAAAGGGAAGTTTCTGGTCATATTCTGCCTGCCAGAGATGCCTGAAGTCCTCTCTCCCCATTCTCACCATGCCCAGTTGCAAGGAAGCTGTTCCCATTCCAGTATCTTTATAGTCCTTGGTCTTCAAATTTTTCATAAGTTACATAACATTTCTTTGCCCCCACTTTTTTTGGCAGGGGTGATTCCTACTAGTTCCTAAAGTTTAGACATACAGATGTGAGTGTTTGAATTCTCTTCCTCCCGCCCAATATGAGTAAGAAATCCCAACTGGCCTTTAAACAGTTGTCTTTTACATCTCTGGTTCATTGATGCCCAGCACCATCCTGCTGGCAGCAGAACTTCCATGTGATTATTTTAACCTGATGTATTAAGATTCTTCATTGGCTTAGAATGAAGGGTATAGCTTACACCTAAAAGTGGCAAACTGCAATGTTTAGGCTAAACAGAATATTCTAGCTGCAATTAGGAAGGCAGTGGACTTCTCCTTTGATGCCTGGTTTAAAATTTTTAAATTTTCATCCAGAAAATAAAAAGCAAAGCATTTAATAATCACATTCTTTCTTGTATCTCTTTTCAGGAAATTGGGCAGGCAAGAGGTGGTTAATTTCTTTTGGTTTGGGGATTAATGATTCAGTGCTCTGTAGTTATTGGTAATGTTAGGAATAAATTAAATGAAAAGTAGAACAATTGCTCGTAAAGTTGGTCTCCAGTGATTCATGTAAAGACTTTAAATATGTCTTATACCTAGATAACCTTGTTTCCAGTATCAACACTGCTCAAATTATTACTGTCCTGGGAGACAGTTTTGTCTCTGTTTATAAGGAGTTTTAGACAGTATAAACCGAAAAAATTCTTGTCAACTAGGATGGATTGCCCTTTCGAGGATACATTTTCTTATCTTGTAAAAACAAGCTATTGGAGATGGTTTTACAAGTTTATATTACTGAGCTCCCACAGAGAGAAGTGGGAACTCTAGAGAGGGCATACTGGAGGTTTAGTTTTTCTTTTAAAATTTCATGACCTGACCAAAAACTAGAGCAGAACTCTTTAATTTTCTTACAAATGATATTTTCTTGTACATTTTTTTCCACCAAATATTTGTTTTTCTAATCAGGCATGGCCTACTTCAGACTGTATTTCCAACTACTTTTAACTTCTCATTTAAATTAAACATACATGGAGAAAAGTACACACATCCTAAGTGCATGGCTTGGTGGTTCTCAGTGCACTGAGATTTACCAGTGTGTCCCTCCAGCCCGAGCTTTGATTAAGAAATACGACATTAACCTAAGTCCTCTTGTGTCTACTTCAGTCACTGCTTCCCAATATGATAAAACAACTTGTGCCTGATAAATTACACACGTTTCTTAGCACCTGATTTCTTTCACCCAACATAATGTTTGGGAAACTCATTAACTTTTCTCTTCATTTTTATGCTTCACTTTTAATTTTTATGCTTGTCAATTTTTTTTTCCAGTGCTCACAGCTACCTCAAACTCTTGGTCTCAAGCAATCCTCTTGCCCCAGCCTCCTGAGTAGGTAGCCTGCTACAACTCCTGGCTAGTTTTTCTATTTTTAGTAGAGATGAGTCTCACTCTTGCTCAGGTTGGTCTTCAACTCCAGAGCTCAAGCAATCCTCCTGTCTTAGCTTCCCAGTGTATTAGGATTATAGGCATGAGCCACCATGCCTGGCCTGAAGATTTTTTTTCCAGGTCAATTGGTAGTGCAAAATTTATATTAGTAGCTCTGTAATTCTTGTCATCTTTTTACTAAAGACTAGACAAATGCATTTGTTTTCATGTACTATGCAAAAACAAAGACAATAGCTGTCTGAATTTGTCAACTTCAAATCCTAATGCAGTATCAAGAAGATCAATAAGATGCATAACTAGTCTTTCAATATACTCTTCTGGCTTCAGTGGTGAAGAACATTCCTTGGAATACAATCAACTTAGATTTTTACGTTATAGCTAAAGTGGTTATAAAATAAAATCTTTGCCAAAGCACTGTATATTTCCGATTTTTTTTTTTTTGCACATTACAATTGGCATTTTGCAGTACTGGGAGAAATTTAGGCTGAAGGTGGATATTGGAGGAAGTGAGAGGCAACAGAGTAACAGCCATTGAGATTTTAGTGTTGAGGGAGACCCAGCACCTCCTGTAACTCTGCAGTGACAGAGGTGAGGATCAGGATGGTGGGATGTGGTGTAGGGGGTGGTGAATTCGTCTGGCATTCCATCTTAGGCTACTTGATGCTGGCTCTCTGGCTGCCTATCTGGAAAAGTCACTCCAGGTGTGGCAACTGATTTGGAGAGGCCCCTTCTGAGCTATTCTCCTTGGGGTATTCTGACTTATGACATGAAATGGGGAAAAACCTGTATAAGCATCACAAAAATTTCCCAAATCTAACCCATACAGGTTAGATGGAATGAGAGACTCATCTCATAAGGACTTAAAAATGGAAGCTAAGTAGAAAATTTGAATTTAATTGGTTAAGGACAGCTTGGTATGAATGATGAACTGCAAGCAGGGCTGGGCCTTCAACCATCAGTGTGAACCCACAGTAGGCATGTACCTAGATTACTAGCTGAAGCTTTTTCCTCAAAGTGTCTTTGTTTAAAAAAGAAAAAGAAAATCTACAAGTGTCATAACAGGATGACTCTGTCACCAGTCATGGAAGCACCTGGAATGCCACATGGCTTCTTGTCGTATGTTAGAGACTCCTGCTTGTAGTGACCCCCACTTTCTTTGCCAAAGGCCACATGTCCTTTAACTCTGAAACTTTAACAGAACATCACATTGGCCACTATCAGAAGGATGTTCTGGGTGGCATAAGTGGGAGACGAGCTGCATATGAAGCTAAATGGAAGATGGAAAGCTGCTGAATGGAAGCTGCTCAAGGATGAGAGAATTACCAGGAGAGGCAAAGGCCACAGCGTGGTCAGTCCGCTGTAGAAGGGAAACTGCACTGGTGTTGCTGTTGGCGGGGGGTGGGGTGGGTGGTGGTGGGTGGTGGTGGTGCAGGTCATGGTTCCATCGCAGCAGCAGCTCTGGTGAAGGGGTAGGAATGGAAGCCTGACTGCAGTGCAAGTGGGAGGTGAGAGGGGTGATGAGCTCCACAGAGAGGCGAGAGGTAGCTGCCATACAATTAGTTGGTTTGGTGGGCGATTCATAGCGCAAGCCCAAGCAACATTCAATGCTGGAATTCAGAGGTGTCTCAGGGAAAGTCTTCCGCCCTAGCAGTGTGGCTACAACTGAAGCCTATTTCTATGAGGGGCCGAGACACCCTTTGGCATGGAGCTAACAGAGTTCAACTTCCGGTGGGGGAGAAGATCTCTCCATTAGTGACAAAGCACGATGTGGCTTCAGCACACTGAAGATGCCAGAGAACGCAAAGCAACTGTGACGTCTCCAGGGGTCCAGAACATCATCATGGGGCATGTGTGTTATCAGCAGCACAGGCTGTTGTGCCTGGAAAATGGGGCTGTGCCTGGAGGAGGTGGCACTGGTTCCAGGCAGAATCATGATACCCAGGGGCAGCAGCAGTGGCCGAAGGATGGAGTGGTCCCTGGAAGAAATGGCACAGGTACCTTCCAGAGGATGTGGTTTCCTGTGGCCATGGTGGGACCTCATAACACCAGAGGAGGTGTTGGCATCTGGACCTTGATGCCCTTAACAGCATCAGGCCCATGTCTTCCCCTCAAAGCCTCTGCATGGCCCAGCATACTTACACCAGCTAAATGACCACTAATAACCAGTAAGAACACAATGGAAAGAAGCCACCTCTGATTAAGTTCACGGTCAAGGCAGGTTTCAGGAGGCTTCGTTCTTCCCCGGGGAGGCTCTCCTAGGGTCTCA
Source organism: Perodicticus potto (assembly GCA_963574655.1). Lineage (NCBI taxonomy): Eukaryota > Metazoa > Chordata > Mammalia > Primates > Lorisidae > Perodicticus > Perodicticus potto. The sequence goes on along the minus strand of CAUYRH010155316.1, from coordinate 6,247 downwards.
GCAGCTCACATGGAGAAGTCTACTGGAGAGGGGCCCACAGCTGGAGCTCACACATGGCTGTGCATCTCACGGGCCAGTTGAGCGGTTGGTCAGCTGCTCATCATCTGCACCTGGAGGTTTATCTTACTGCAGAAGAAAATTCCTACTGTGTCTGGATTGCATTCTGCTGTCTCACCATTCTCTCTGTGTTACTGGGTCTCCCCACCTCCCAGCTCCCAGGTTTCGGTATCGAGACCAGTCTTTACCTGCTGCAACCCTTCCTGTGCTGAGTTGCTCATCTAAGGAGAGACGTGATCCTCCCCAGGTGTAGTAGGCCCCAAGGGCTCTTTTACCAGTGTGGAATAAAGCCTGTCTGCACCATCTCAACCGTAAGAGAGCAGGGCCTCCTCTGGACGCTCCTCACGCTTTTCTCAATCCCCTCCGGTAACACTTGTAACGTTGACTTACGCTGATCTTTTGGCCTAAGTTGTTTCCTTTCTTCTGCAAGAATGGAAACTCCATGGGGCAGCATTTTTTTCTTTCCTTTTTATTTATTTTCATTTCCTCTGCAGAACCAAGAATGGAATTTCACACAAATAGCTACTTGACAAATCCTAGTTGAATGAATGAAATTAGAGATGACATAAATTACATGTGAAACAGGAGACTTGATAAGACTCAGGTTACAAATATAATATAAAATTCACATAAAGAAAAATATTAAAATAAAATTTACAACTCAAGTTTTAGCAGCTTTAGTGGCCATTATTGGCTATACATCAGTGACATATTCCACGTATTCTAAAGGAATTCTTTGGAATCCAAGTGGATATCTCTGTTTTGATGACATTTTATAGTTAGGATATCAAGCCTGTTACCAAGTCTGAGACTGAAGCCATTCTGCCTCTGGGCATCAGATGGCGCTCAAACACCACCAGAGAAGTTTTTACAAACCGTTCAGCCTGAGGTTTCTCTTTTACAAAGTGGGTAGCTGTGAATCTCAAAGAAATTCTGCCAAAAACTGATTTCCTGTATACTTCTGGGCTATAGCTGTCTTTTCCAAAGGGGGATTTAATATGCACTCATGAAGACCTTATTGAGAAAGCACTCAGCTCAGGCTGTTTTGAAGGCCAATTCCTGTTTCTGTGAACACAGTGACACTATGTTTTCTTGCTTGGTCTTTGGGCTTTTTAAATAGCTTCCTTATAGAGGAAGAAAAGACTAAAAGGAAAAGCAGAGAGAGAATTCTAAAGAAACAGGGTATATCTAGACTGGAGAATCACTGTTGAGTACAGAGAATCCCAGGTCAGAAGACTATGACTTTGGACAAATCACTCTCTCTGGGTTTCTCTCTCTCTCTCTCTCTCTCTTTTTTTTTCAGTTCAGCCAGGTCTAGGTTTGGTATATGGGGCAGCACCCTACTCCCTGAGCCACAGGCGCCGCCCATCTCTCTGGGTTTTCATACATGGAATAGGACACTTGGTGCAATGTTTACTCATCTTTGGGGATTTGAAGTTTTACTCGCTGTCTTCATTACCTTATCAGCAAGAATTGTGAGCCTCAATCTGTCTCTTCCTGCCTTCTCTCCTCCTAAATTTCTGGGGTGAAAAGGGAGAGATTAGGGGTAGTTTATCAATTGGCAAGAAGGAAGTGGTGGAAAAAACCCCAAACAACAGACTTTGCTGTTTACCAGCTGTTGAGATCCTGAGCCAGAGTCCTCGTTAAGCCTCAGTTTACTCATCAGGAAGTTGGTGTTAATAATACTTACTTGAGAAGGTTGTTTTGTAAGAATTGACAAAATAATAAGCGTATGGTGAATCATTTGCTTTCTCATACATCCGAAGAGACAACAAATGCAGACTAACGCTAACCAAGAACACGAGCCCCAATCTTCATGCACTCATTATCAGTCTCATTATTTCCAAGACATCACTTCTATTTTTTTCCAGTTGAGTTGGTTCTTTGTGACATTATTGTCTATCCATTTATTCAGTTGTGGAAAAAGTATTGTCCAGATACTATGCTAGGCTCTAAAAATAGGACTTGACCTCATAGAATGTATGTTTTATATCAGAAATAAAGAGTAAACAAGTAAATAAACATATGATGTGTAATTTATACAATTACAGGTTGTTCACTATGAAGGAAAGAAACAGTTGCCATAGTTTAAAAAAATAGTAAGTGGAGGGATCCTCAGCTAGGATGGTCAGAGGAGGCCTTTCTGGGGAGGTAAGATCAAAATAATGTGAAATGGGGATGAAAACGACATATTACATGTGAAACAGGAGAGTTGGTAAGACTCAGGCTACAAGTATAACATAAAATTCACATAAAGAAAAATACCTTACTCCTATGGGGTAGATTGTGAAAAAATCCTACAACATCTGCTGAAAGATTTTTATTTTTATCATCCTTAAATAGGAAATGCAAACATATTTATAACAATGTAATGGTACCATCCATTTTGCAGTTTATATTAACATGTTTCTTTCAGAGATCATTACATTTTATCTTTTTACCCTAGTACTTTTTATTCAGCCTGGTCCATAATAGATAGTTAATAAATTCTTTTTGAATGAATAAATGATTACAACAACCCCTCTCTGCAGATGAGGCAGGTGCTATTACTCCATCTCAGAGATACTAAATGACTTTAAATAACTAGGGACAAGTCACATGGTTCACAAGACAGTGGAGATACAAGTGAAATTCATATATTTTTTAAAAATTCACTTCAGTGTTCTTTTATTTCAATTTTTGGAATGAAAGTTTCATCCTTAAGTTCCTAGAAGTTCTCTTTCACTTAGAAGAATTCTCAGTTGAGATACAGTGTGAATATCTGACGGAAAACCAGTGCAATCTTGTAGAAAATAGGTTGTCTATAGGTAACATTGGTGTTAATCAGAGTGGTATTATCGACAACACCCACACGCCACCCAGAACACTTTGGACACGTCTATACCTGCCGATTGCTGCTTCTTAGGCGTTTTTCACAAACCGAGGATTAGCTTCAAAATTCTTACACTTCTGTGAGTTGCTATTAAATAATGACTCCAAAACTTCTGATGAAGATGTGATGGCGTCATCAAGCCTAGTGTAGAAAATCAATATGTATTTTAGGAGTGGAGGATGGATCCCTTCATCTTCCCATCTGTATTCACCCCTTCTTTGTAAGTGTCTTTTTTTGGTAGGAGATAAAATTCAGAGAGATCTCAAGTGCTGGTGGATTAAATGGGTAACTAAAGAAATGTCTGAACAGAAAGATTCAAAGAGCTAATCTCTGGCCAAACAAAATCCCCCACGAAGGTCTGGAGTGACATCCTGATGGCTCTTTTTTTTTCCTTTTTGGTAGAATCTTTGCCTTACAGCCCTTCTTTGGATAGAAATCTATTAGTTAGTCACCGTGCGTGGTTCTTGAAGAGATGCAAAGAGGAAAATAAGTTTTTTTTTTCCACCAAGAAATGTGTTAATTAATTAATTAACTCAGCAAGTATTTCCTGAACACAGCCTGTTTTTCAGATGCGGAGCTAGGCTCTGGGGGAACCAAATAGCTAAGGTATTTTGTGTGCTTACTGTGGGCAGGCACTGACTGTTCAGAGTGTGTTAACTCGTAGCCTCATCATCCCATTCATAAATCAGAAAGTGAGGTCCCCAGAGGCCGAACCAGGAATGGTAATAGTAGGATTCAAAGTTGGGCATTCTGGCTCCAGAACCTGAATCTTGACAGGGTCCTTGCCTTTGAGGTGGCAGCTTGTAGGGGAAGACATGACTGTAAAGAGACGACCCAGCGGAGGTGTGAGAGAGGTGTAGCCAGGAAGGATTCCCCTACCTGGCTGCTCGGAGGAGCAGGGTGGCCTTTGGGAGGGAGGAGACGTGCTGGATCCACAGCTCAGTCACAAACACAATCCAAGCAGCAAGAAAACCACCTCTTTTCTTTCAGTTAAGGTGTATCATGCTGCTGAGGTTACTTTGGTAATGCAACTTCTAATAAGTTTTCAGAGTAACAAAGAAATAAAAGACGGAAGCAATGTGCAATGTGGGGTTGGTAAGACACAGCAGGTGTACCATGCACACAGAATTTCACCTCATGTTCTTGCTTCTTCCTCTTTCTCAACATTTTTTGTTCTCCAGCTTGGTTGTGGGGGCCGAGTCAGAGATAGAAATATCGGGACACTGCTAAGTCTCCCAGGACCACATGAAGCTGTTCAGAACCACTAGCAACTACTTCCAAGGGAAAGCAAATGGATAAATTCAGCCACACCAACGTGAGGCTTTATGTATTAATTCTCTGCTTGCTCATTATTCTTCAAATATTACTGATTCTGTCTCCTTTCCCTGAAGTGTAATGTCATCACTTATCTCTGCCTGTCCGGAGCCCTAAAGAAGACAGCCTAACTCATTATGAAAGCCTTTCCAGACCCTTACTACTAGCACTTTTGTCCCACTTCAAACTGCTATGGTCCTTTTAATCTCAAACTCCTGTACGATTTCTTTTTCAGTTTTCATATATTTTTATTGAAAAAATATTTAACAAATTATAGTAAACTTACCTTGGCAACCATTTTCATCTTCTTTCCTTGTACACATTAAACAGACCAATCATAGGATTATATATCAAAATGAGCAGTTCAAAGCAATGACCCATTCTCACGCAATGCAATACTAATAACTGTTCCAAATTTTAAGTCCAGAAGAGAAATCTAGAAACATAGCAAGCCAAATATTTACAAATACAGTATAGGAAACAGTAAAATATTTCAATAATTGTGTTAAGTGCTTTCTTTCAGGTATAATGTAGAGGCTACAGAAAGAACAGCTGACAATCTCTGAATCAAAGGGTAAAATTTGAATACAAACAAAACCCTATGCTTCCCAAAACCTTCCAGTGATCCCCCAGATGAAACACATAACTAAGTAGACTTCAGAAGTCTCAAAATCTCATTAGTTGATTTTCAGTAATCAGTGTTAGCTATGCTGCTGTTTATAAATCACTAATGCAAATACACTGCTGTCTGTAGTATTCCTGCAAATGTGTTTTCACTTATGAGAAAACCTGTAGAAAGAATTCTCCTTACACCAAAGCAAGGTAGCAAGAAAGCAATTTACTGTGGAATAATTAGGCCCTAAACTCCTGTAGGATTTATAATCTCATCATTCATTTCACTATTAAATATGTGCTACTTTGAATAGCTGATATTTCCACATTATATCTTCATATTTCATCTGTTTTCATACTTATACTCAGTACCCTTTTCCTGAACCAAAATTTTCAGTTAGCTGTACATATATGTTTAAGGTACAGGCTCCTTTTTTTTTTTTTGAATACATGTATTTTATTATTCTTCATTACATTATTTACCCCCCCACCCCCCCTCCACCCCCCAGTGGTAAGACAGAATTTATTTATAGAAAAGAATACAGAAAACACTAAAGCTCCTGGTAGAGGGGGAGAATTCAAGTGGGGAGAGAGAAGCTCTCTCCGTTTCTCTCCTGGTCTTTCCCTGTCTCCTCCTTTAGGCCTTTAGTCTCAGGGTATATATAGGTGTATGGGTTCCTTGGCCAGGAAAGCTAATGTTTGGTTCTTTATCTACAGTTACAGTAATTGTTTCTTGATTAAGTAACAAGATTATGTTACCATTGATTATGACCAATGACAGACTTATTTCTCCCATCTTATGATATATTGTATTTACCACACTTTTTACCTTTCTTTTTTTCTTTTTTTTGATTTTATAATTTCTTTCTTTCTTTTTTTTTTTTTGTTGGGGATTCATTGAGGGTACAAGAAACCATGTTACACTGATTGCATTTGTTGGGTAAAGTCCCTCTTAGAATCGTGTTTTGCCCCCAAAAGGTGTGGCACACACCAAGACCTCACCCCCCTCACTCCTTCCCTCTCTCTGCTCTTTGTTTCCCCACCCCTCCTTCATTCTTTCTCTCTCTGCTCTCCCCTTCCCTCACCCCCACTATGTCAATAATTGTCATTAATTGTCCTCATATCAAACTTGAGTAAATGGGATTCATGCTTCTCCATTCTTGTGATGCTTTACTAAGAACAATGTGTTTCACTTCCATCCAGGTTAATACAAAGGCTGTAAAGTCTCCATTTTTTTTAATGGCTGAATAGTATTCCATAGTGTACATATACCATAGCTTGTTATCCATTCCTGGGTTGGTGGGCATTTAGGTTGTTTCCACATTTTGGCGATTGTAAATTGAGCTGCAATAAACAGTCTAGTGCAAGTGTCCTTATGATAAAAGGATTTTT
>CAUYRH010155312.1:0-90206 GCA_963574655.1 Perodicticus potto | reverse complement strand
GGACTGTGTCCATTCATTGATACACTCATTCACCTTGCCCCAGGTGGAAGGGACTGTATTCATTCGTTTCCTGGCCAAGGAACCCATACACCTATATATACCCTGAGGCTAGAGGCCTAGAGGAGGAGACGGGGAAAGACAGGGAGAGGAACGGAGAGAGCTTCTCTTCTCTCTTCCCACTTGAAATCTCTCCCTCTACCAGGAGCTTTGGTGTTTTCTATATTCTTTTCTGTAAATCAATTTTTACCACAGAGGGGTGGGTGGGAAATAATGTAATGAAGAATAATAAAATACATGTATTTAAAAAAAAAAAAGAGCCCTCCACCACTGTTGCTATACATAAAAAAATTTCACAGACAATAGAAGCAATATTACAAATCAATTCATGACAGATTGTGCAGTACATCATGTTGGGAAAACTAGCTCACTATATATAGAAAAGGAAAACTGGATTCCTTAACACAATATGCAAAGGTGGTATTATGTAGATTAAAAGCATAAATGTGAAAGACAAAAATATAAAGTTAATATAAGAATAATTAAGTTTGGGCTAGGCACGGTGGCTCATGCCTATAATGCCAGCACTCTGGGAGGCCGAGGTGGGTGGATTGCTTGAGATAAGGAGTTTGAAAGCAGCCTGAGCAAGAACAAGACCTCTTGAGGACAGGAGTTTGAAGTTGCTGTGAGTTATGACACCATAGCCCTATGCCCAGGGTGACAGAGTAAGACTCTGTCTCATAAAAAAAGAATAATTAACTTAATAGAAGAATAGAAAAATATAAGTTTAATAGACTATGTAGAAGTATATCTTTATAGCAGATATGAAGAAGAGTTTCTCATAAAAACTATTAAAAGTATAAACAATAAAGAAAAAAGTGAATATTATTTCATTATGTAATATCAAAAATATTTCTATTCAATGATGGATACCATAGATAAAATGAATAAGTAAAAAACAGGATAAAAGATATTCACAATGTCTAAAACTGATACAGGATTAATTTCTAGAAGACACAAGAAATCCTTCAAATCAACAAGAAAAACGAGAAAATTCATGAGGAAGGTGAGCAAAAGACATATATACATAGGCAATTTTCAGAAGAGGAAACCCAAAAAGAGAAAAAGTATCAGGAGAGTTGATCAAAATTGTTAGTAGTCAGAAAAATGCAAGTTAAAAATTAGAAAAGTGGATAATGGCACGATTTGTAGGGATAGAGGGATACAGAAATTTTCAGGCTGACGGGATCATCGATTGGTGGAGCCATTCTGGAGAACAGTCCCCACCACTTAGTCAAATTAAGTATGTACATACTCTATAATTCAGCTATTGAGTTCCTGGGCATGCCCCCTCCAAAGCTAATTGAAGTTTATTAGAGAATTATTTGTGGAGTCAGGGAGTTGGGAGCAGCCTAAAAGAAGACCACTCAGAGAGTAAAAAGGAAAAATCTGTGAGATACTACTACTATTTTTTTCTGTTTTTTTGAGACAGAGTCTCAAGCTGTTGCCCTGGGTAGAGTGCTGTGACATCACAGCTCATGACAACCTCAAACTCTTGGGCTTAAATTATTCTCTTGCCTCAGCCTCCCGAGTAGCTGGGACTACAGGTGCCCACCACAATGCCTGCTTATTTTTTTGTTGCAGTTGTCACTGTTGTTTTAGCTGGCCCTGACCAGGTTCAAACCTGCCAGCCTCTGTGTATGTGGCTGGCGTCCTACCCACTGAGCTACTGGCACCGCCGAGATACTACTACTATTGAGTATTATGCAGCAATCTGAAAAACTATGAATTGATTTTAAGAGCATACTCTTTGGTGAAAAAGCGGGAACAGAATCAGATAAATTATGCAATATCATTTATGTAAATTAAGAATGCGTGCACACAAAGTAACAATATATATTTGTGAGAACATATTAAACAAAAATATTAAACATTACATTAAACATGTTGTAACTATAAGGAGAAAAGGAATAAGGCATGAGAATAAAAGATAAAGAGGCGAAACCACTAACCTATGTATACACTGACCATAAAGCAATAATTTGTGTTAAGAGAAAAGGAGGTGAGGCACAGGGACTCGTGCCTGTAATCCCAGCACTTTGGACGCCAAGGCAAGAGAAGTGTTTAAGGCCAGGAGTTTGAGACCAGCATGAGTAAAAATGAGACCCATGAAATCAGCACATTATTCCCCTTGATTGCACTATTGTACACAGCTATGATTTAATAATAAAGACAATAAAAATAAATAAATAAATAAATAAATAAATAAATAAATAAATTGAAAAATTAGCCAGGTGTGGTGACATATGCCTGTGGTCCCAGCTACTTGGAAGGCTGAGGCAGAAGGATTACTTAAGCCCAGGAGTTTGAATTCTCAGTGGGCTATGATGACACCACCGCACTCCAACCTGTGCAATAGAGTAAGACTGTCTTAAAAAAAAAAAAAAAGGAAAAGGAAAAGAAGGGAAAGGAAAGGAAGGGAAGGGAAGAGAAGGGAAGGAGGAGAGGATATAGATAAGGAAAAAGGGGCAAGTGGAAATCAAAGAAGGGCAGGGAAGAGAACAAGGAGGAAAGATAAGAGGGTAATAAAATAAATGATCTAAATAATAACAAGTAGTCAATTAATCCAAAAGAAGACTGAAATAAAAGGAACAAATAGAAAACAGACAGTAAAATGGTAGATTTAAGCTCGACCAGATCCATAATCACCTTAAATGTAAAAAATTGTCAGATTAGAAAAAAAGAGCAAACTCAGCTGCATGGTGTCTATGAGAAACCCAATTTTTTTTTTTTTTTTTTGGCAGTTTCTGGCCAGGGCTGGGTTTGAACCCACCATCTCTGGCATATGGGGCTAGCACTCTACTCCTTTGAGCCACAGGTGCCACCCAAGAAACCCACTTTAAATATAAGATACAAGCAAATTATATACAAGGTTGAAAAAGATACACCATGCTAACACTAATCTAAATATCATGAAAGAAGATTTATTAACATATGACGAAGTAGACTTCGGAGAATGAAATACTACCAGGGTAAAAAATGTCATTTCATAAAAGAACAAGTAAATTAAGAGGATGTGACCAAAATGCATATACATTTTATAGTAAAGTTTCTAAGTACATGAAATTAAAAGTGACAGAATTAAAAGGAAAAATAGGTAACTCAAAAATTACATTTAGAGACTTCAACACTTCTCTCTCAATAATTGATAGAACAAGTAGATATAAATAAATAAATAAGATCGAGAGGAGTTGAGAAACATTACAATCAACTTAGTGTAATTGACATTTATAGAACATCCCACTAAACAACAATAAATAACCATTCTTTTCAAGGATCCACAGAACATTTATTAAGATAAATTTTACTCTATTTCATAATATGTCTCGATAAATTTAAATGGGTTGAAATAAAACAAAATGTGTTATCTGACTTCAAGGAATTAAATTAGAAATCAATAATGGAAAGATATTTGGAAAATATCCAACAATTTGGAAAGTAAACATTTCTAAATGACCCATGGGTCAAAGAAGAAATCAAAAGGGAAATTACAAAATATTTGTAATTAAATCAAAATAAAAAATCAAAATTTATGAAATGTAAAGAAAAATGTATAGAATTAAATGAATGTATTAGAAATAAAGGTTTTAAATCAATTACCTGAGTTTACATCTTACGTCATGAGGACAAGAAGAAAGAACTAAAACCAAAGTAAGAATAAAAGGAAGATAATCACAAAAATAAGAACAGAAGACAAGAAAGTAGAAAACAGAAAAATGATGAAGAACATCCATAAAACCCAAGCTGGTCATTTGAGAAAATCAATTGGTAAGCTGGCTTGGCACCTATAGCTTAGCAGCTAGGCCACCAGCCATATACATCAGGGCTGGCAGGTTCAAATCTGGCCCAGGTTTGCCAAACAACAATGACAACTACGACAAAAAAATAGCGGGGCATTGTGGCGGGAGCCTGTAGTCCCATCTACTGGAAGGCTGAGGCAAGAGAATTGCTTAAGCCCAAGAGTTTGAGGTTGCTGTGATGCCAAGCACTCTACCAAGGGCAACATAGTGAGACTCTATCTCAAAATAAATAAATAAATAAATTTGCTAAACTTCTAATCCAATTATTCAAGAAAAAGTTTCAAATAACTAGTAATAAGAATGAGAGAAGGGATATCTTTATGGATCCATTTAATCTTCTTAATAGAGGCAGAAAATACAAGTTTGTAGGAAACAAGAATAACATACGTAATTTAAATGTACATGCTTTCCAGGAGTAGTCATAAGTTGAAATCTTTAAATTCTATTTTATAAGATAGATAAGATGGAATTTCACCAAAAATTGTGAAATACCTTGAGAAAAATTTTACAAAAGATATGCACATATGTATACTGAATACCTCGAAATATTGCTAAGAAAAGACAAAACATGCTTATGGATTATGGGACTCAATATTATTAAGACGTAAATTCTCCATGACTGATCTAGAGATTCATTGAAATTTCAACCAATATCCCAGCAGAGGTTTTTTGCAGAAATTGATAAGATGATTCTAAAATGCGTATGAAAATGCAAATGATTGGTAGCTAAACAAATCTAGAAAATGAAGAACAAAATTGGAAACTTAGCTATCTGGTTTCATGACTAAGTATAAAGCTATAGTAACATAGTGTGGTGTGCTATAAATAAATCTGAAAATATCAATAGAACAGAATAGAATCCCAAAATGGACTCACACAGAAATGATCAATCGATTTTGTTGTTGTTGTTGTTGTTGTTGCTGCAGTTTGGCCGAGGCCAGGTTTGAACCCGCCACCCTCGGTATATGGGGCCAAGGCCCTACTCACTGAGCCACAGGCATCGCCCGTGACTAATTGATTTTTGACAAAGGTGATATGGCCATTCTTTACGGAAAAGATACTCTTTCAATAGAGGTGCTGGGACAATGGATATCCATTTGCAAAATGAAGAAGAAAATGAGAAAGAGGAGGAGGAAGAAGGGAAAAAGAAGATGAGGAGGAGCAGCAGACTTGTCCTTGATTCTTATCTCACAACTCATACAGAATCTGATCAAAAATGCATCACTGACTTAAGTAAAACCTAAAATTATAAAACTTCCATGTAAAACAAGGAAAGAAAAATCTTAGTGACCTTGGGTTAGGCCACAATTTTTAAAATGGAAAACAAAAAGTACAAATCGGCTGGGCGAGGAGGCTCATGCTCGTAATCCTAGCATTCTGGGAGGCTGAGGCGGGTGGATTGCCTGAGCTCACAGGTTTGAGACCAGCCTGAATTAGAGCGAGATCCGGTCTCTAAAACACAGTTGGGCATTGAGGTGGGTGCCTGTAGTCCCAGCTACTCGGGAGGCTGAGGCAAGAGAATCACTTGAGCCCAAGAGTTTGAGGTTGCTGTGAGCTGTGATGCCACAGAACTCTACCAAGGGTGACAAAGTAAGACTCTGTCTCAAAAATAATAATAATAATAATAAAGTACAAATCATCAAAAAAAATTGATAAATTGCATTTCTTCAAAATTAAAATATTTGCTGTTCAAAAGATGCTATTAACAAAATGAAAAGACAAGTCTTATACTGGGAGAAATATTTACAAAACTATATTTGACAAAGGACTTGTACACAAAATACATAAAGAACTATCACAAAGCAATTTTAAAAAGCTAAATAGTCCAATATTAATGAGCAAAAGACTTGAAAAAAGTTTTCACTAAAGAAGGTGTAAGAATGTCAAATAAGCATATGAAAGGTAAAGAAGATCATTAATCATTAGACAAATACAAATTAAAACCACAACAAGATACCACTTCACATTCACTAAGATAATTGTAATTACACAAAATGATAAGACTAAGTGTTAGTGAGGTGACAACTGGAACTCACTTATATTGATAAATGCCTGGCATGTAATTAGTGCTCCAATATATTGTCACTTAGTCATTAGCAGCTGTTATGAACATGAGCTATGAAAAATGCAAAATCCTGATGTGGCCTCTACTCTCATGAAGGTTCTGTCTAACCACAGTGCTTTCTGTGTATATAATAATCCTTTGAATTCACTCTCTTAAGGACTCACATTTCCCTGGTCCTGGGCTAATCCTTTATGTTATACCTAGATCATTCCAACTATGGTATTACTGGAAAGTCTTGAGGGAAAGAAATCTAGAACTGTGAGCTAGTAGATGACATTGCAGGGTGGCGCCGGTAGCTCAAAGGAGTAGGGTGCTGGACCCATATACTCGAGGTGGTGGGTTCACACCCAGCCCCGGCCAAAAACTGCAAAAAAAAAAAAAAAAAAAGTAACATTTCATAGATTATCAGTGGTTCTTAACCTGTGGGTCGTGACCCCTTTGGACTGTATTAAAGGTTTGCAGCATTAGGAAGGTTGAGAACCACTGGATTAGATCATGAGATGCTGTTTTGAGAAAGGAGGAAGCTAAAAGGTGCGAATGCTAAACACTATGGCTACATTAAGTAAAAGCTCAGAGGAAAAATAAACCCAACACCAACCCTCCCCCCCAAAATACAAAATTAAATACAACGACAACGACGACGAAAATACTCAACAAAGTTGGTGAACCTGCAAAAGCTTCTGCTACTTTAGAAGCTGCCTGGATTCCACGCCCACCACTTCTACTGGCAGCTGTGATGGAGTGAAATAGCACAGATCCAGAGTCAGAGAAAAGCTCAGGAGTTTTAGAACTAATCACTCCAGGTCTCTTAACTTTGGGTCCCTGGGCATACAAATGTTGGATGAATGAGTTAGTATAGTAAATCAAAAAATGAGAAAACCACAAAACCATTTCTAGACCCAAGGAATTTTTTAAAAGGATGATCAGGAAAGTGAAAAGAAGCAAAATCTTTTCTATAAGAAATGAAATCAAGAGCGATAAGATACAGGGTAATTTGGTCCCTGTACCCAAATCTATGAAAAACTTCCCTGAAGAAAATAGAAATGTTCTATTCCATGTGATATCAAGGTGGGGGACCAGGGACTGATGGATGTAAGCTACAGGCAGGCAGGTGTGGAGTTAATATGTAGAAGTTTCCAAATGTCAAGATGTGCTTTGATGTGAAATTGGCTACCTCAGGAAGTAGTGAGCTTCTTGTAACTACATATCGTAAATGGTATCCAGAAAACTACCTGATAAGATTGATGAAATGTGTTTCAAACATGAAATGAGAGGAGAGAATCCAGCCCAAATTCTGAACTGAGGAAAATGGAGGTGTGAATATGGGCATAACAAGTATGAAGAGGATGAGGAGGACAGCAAGTCATTCCAGGAGAGGAGAAACCAGGCTGGAGATCAAGATTGGAAAGTCATCATAAAAATGCCAGTAGCTGAAGAGAGGAAGGCCTTTGATTTCCCATTACTGGATTTGGTAGTTACAGTTGAAGCAGACCTAAATATTCAAAGAAGTGTTCTGTTCAGTGCTACCAGCCTACATGATACCCCATGGAATCATGCATATGGCTTGCCAGGATATGTGGCTTGACTTTTCACTACTTTCTCAGCAGAGCATCCTCCTGCAAGGCACAAGCTGTCCAACAGCTGCCCACTGCAGTGGCTTTGGTGCCACCATAACACAGGCCCTCCACGACTTCTTCCATAAGGCACCCACATTCTAGATGATGTATGCCCTTTCCTAACTTTCTAGAAGAGCATGAAAGTATTTATCCTATTACAGGAGATACTTTTGAGGCCTCTTCTTCTTAGTGCTAATGATAATAATCACAGAAGCAGTATTTATGGCCCCTTATAGGACACAAAATGCTTTCATGTCCATCATCTAACTAGATCCCTATACAAAGCCGCAAGCTACACATTGCCATTGTTCTCACTTTACAGATGAGAAAATTGAGATCTGGAGGGATTATGCTGGGAAGTTGCGAAGCCTTTTCTTATACAGCATATATTTTGCAGTTATAAACTCTTGATCACCATATAAATGTATAACACTATTTGCACAGGCCACATTGGCCTCACAAGAGTCCATTAAAAAGGAAAAAAGTCAGCATTCCTAGATTTAGTTGAACCACCAATAACCCCACCCAACCCACTGACACTTCATTCAGCCCCGCTTGCCTGCCCTAACACCAGGCGAAGTTATTCCTCCATTCCTACCTCAGCTTGGGTCCTTCCTTCTCGTCAAGCCCGACTGATGGTCCATGTCGATAGCCTCCTGGTCTTGGCTCTCTGCTGTCATGACACTCCCCACATGAGTTTGCTCTCACCAGCCTCTCCTCTGACAAGTCCTGGGCACTCCCCTCCTTGACACTGTCTTGAATGCAGCCCTCAGCTAGGGGCCTGTCCAGGTGTGGCTGGGCCTCACTTTGCTTCAAAGTTTCCTTTTGGCTGTAGAGACAGTTATGCTGAGTCATCCATACTCTTTGCCAGGATCTCCCTTATCAACAAAAATTAAACATTCGGTCTGTGGGCCAGGATGAAGGCTCGTCCATATCAGTGGTCAGGGCTGCGATCTTCCTCTCTGAGAAAGGGGAAATAATTATTTACAACAGCTTTATCTACCCACCTGATGTCTGCATGGTGCCTTCCCTCCTGCAATCACAGCTGAAATGTCCTAACAGGGCTGAGCCCTCCACTGCCCCGGAGTCTCAAGCCACTTCCCACCCTAAGACTCCTCAACAGCTTCTCCAGCCACACCCCCCTCGCCAGCTCCTTACTCTCAGCCCACAAATGTGCTATATGACCCATGTTTTTAATAGTCTCTCCCTTGACCCCATGCTCTCACTCCACTCCATTTCTTTACCTTTTACCACAGAACTCCTAGGGAACACCACGTGTAGTGGCTGTCTCTACTTCCTCATCTCTCTCTTTATCTTCAACACATTTCACTTGAGCTTCTGTTCCTAACAGTCCACCGAAATGTCTCCTGTCAACCTCTCATGGTCAAATCTAACAGTTACTTTTCTGGGTTTTTGGTTGTTATTTTATTGGATGTCTTCACGCCTCTCTCCCCTGGTTTTCCTCCTACTAATGTCTCTTTTGATGAGACGTGATGGATGGATGCTTCTCTTCCAAACTTGAAATGAATGAGTCCCCTGACTCCTGACTTAGACCCATACCTTCTTCAATTCATTCAATCTCTCTTCCCACTCTCGTAGATCCTTGACTTTAAATATCATCTCTGTGCAATGGATACTAAGTGTATACTAAATTCGTCCTTCCAGTCCTGCTTGCTCCCCTGAGCCCAGGATTATTTATAAACTGCTTCCCTAATACCTCCACTTGGATCCTAGTAGGCACGTCATGCTGAATATGACCTAGAACCGACCCTCCACGTCTCCCCTCTGCTCCCTCCAACCTCCGCTCCTGCCTCAGGCTTTCCTATTTCCATTAACAGAGCCAGTCGCTCAAGACACAAACCTCAGCACAATCCTTCATTCCTCTCTGCCTTTCACCCCCACAGCGTATCATCCCGGCTCTAATTCTGCATGAACCACATCTGCTCACTTTTAATTTTTTTTTTTTTTTTTTGCAGTTTTGGGCCAGGGCTGGGTTTGAACCTGCCACCTCCAACATAGGGCCGGCACCCTACTCGCTGAGCCACAGGTGCTGCCCCCACATCTGCTCACTTTCTTCCACAACGGTCACCCTGGGCTAAGACACCATCATCCCTCCCCACAACTGCCAACTCCCCACAGTAATTCAGGGTCCTTACTGAATTAGTCCCTGAATTCCCCACTTGCCATCTCCCCACACTCAAGTCAGAATGACCTTCTCCAGACATACATCACATCGTGTTACTCTTCTTTAAAACCCTCCTCCAGCTTCCTGATAAAGCTGGGATTCAAACTCCTCACCTGGACCTCCCAGGTCTCCTTTGCCGGGCCCCTCCTCCTCTGTAATGTTATCTCTTTCAATTTCCTCCCTCACCTAGGCTGAACTCAGCTGGACTTGTCCCTATTTCCTGAACTCCCCAAGGTGGCTCCCTCCTTACCTCCAAGCCTGTGTCCAGCTGTCCCCTCTGGAGTAATGTTCTTCCCACAGGTCTTCTCAGGGCAGACTCCTCATCACTCATGAGACTGTCACTTAAGTTGCCTCTGTTTTTTTTTTTTTTTTTAACTGGTTTATGCTTTTTCTTCCCAACAAGAAAGTAAGCTGTGTAGAGAAGGTTTACTATGAGCAGGTAAGAGTTGACATACTTAAATAAAGTGACAGAATGGTACCTGACACGCAGCAATGCTCGATAAAAGTTAATAATGACTGTACCACCACACAGCAATCTCACAGGGCAGACTTTCTCGATTTGGGCAGAGTGGGCATTTTAGGTGGGAGAACTCTTTGTTGTGCAAGTGGGGAGGGACAGTGTCCTGTGCATTGTAAGCTAGATGCCAAGAGCACATTTTGACAACCAAAACTATCTTCAGACATCGTCAAGTGACCCTGGGGGCAGGGAGAAGGAAAGAAAACCTCTACTGTGACAGGTGCTAATATCCCTTTTGACAGGTACAAAATTAGAAGTTTTCAGTTTTACATAACTTGTCCTAGGTCAAAGGCAATGGGCCAGAGACCCAGACTCCCGTCTTCTTGGCCCTACATGTGTGCTCTGCCCTCAACATCTCGCTGGGCCTGAGGCCCCAGCCCTCCTCCCCTCTCCGGTGGGCGCTCACACACTCACAGATCCGTGTTAATTACACAGCAATGTAAAACTTTATATGTGGTTTGTTATTTTATATCCAAGAACATGGTCCACAGCTTTCATTACATAAAGCAGCTGTGTGTATACTTGGGGTCTAAGTGCTATTTAGTGGTCAGCTCGATGGGGTATTTCGTTTCAAGCATCGCATTTCTTTTTCCCTTTCCATACTTCTATAGAATCCTGAATAGACAGACGCAGCCTTGCACAGCTTGGGCTAAAGTGAAAGGCAAAAGGCTACTTAATGACAATTGTGCCACTAATTAGACTGGGAGATACAGCTGAGGAACTGCCATGTGTGGTGGGAACCTGCCCCCCGGGGTGTGTGTGTGTGTGTGTGTGTGTGTGTGTGTGTGTGTGTGTTCACAAGCCAAACCCAGACTGGTCCGAGCGGCCTGTGCCACCTTCTCACTCCTATCTTAAAGGAAGCTAGTGCTTTAGCGCAAAGGACTGAACAGCTCAGGACTCCTAATTATTAGCTGTGTGACTTGGATATGTCATGTCTCCCCTCCGGGGCTCAGTTTCCTCATCTGTAAAATGGGGCTAAAAATATCTATCTCACAACATCCTTGAGACCCTTTAGGTAAAGGTTCTGGTACAGAATCGGTCCTTTGCCATAGAGACCAAATGACCCCCACGTCACCCAGCTCAGCCCCACTCCAGACCACTCTTTCAATATCACCCCCTCTTCTCGAGCCAGAATGTTCTTTTCCCTGGCCCACCTCACCCTCTTCCTGTTCATTATTTCCCTTCCCTGGAAGGCAAGCAAGGCTCTTTCCATCTATTTAGATCCGACTTCTCCTTTGCAGTCTAATTCTCATCTTGCTTCCTGCAGGAAGATGCTTACACAGACCTTGCCTGATGCTTACAAAACTGCATCATTCCCCTGGCACTTACATACATGGGAGGAAGAGATTTCTAAATCTTTTTTTCTTTTAAAATATTTACTTGGGTGGTGCCTGTGGCTCAAAGGAGTAGGGTGCCAGCCCCATATGCCAGAGGTGGCTAGTTCAAACCCAGTCCCGGCCAAAAACCACACACAATAAATAAATAAATAAATAAAATATTTAATTGACAAATAAAGACTGTATGTTCTCAAGGTATACAACATGATTTAATATTTGTATACATCATGTAATGATTAATATAATCAAATTAATTAACACAACCATCACCGCCCTGGCTGTGCATTAGATCCCCAGAACTTGTTCATAAAACTAAAAGTTTACATAATATTTTTGACTTATCCTTGTACACTGTAAATTAGTACAGCCATTATGAAAAACATTATGAAGATTCCTCAAAAAATTAAAAATAGAACTACTATATGATCCAGCAATTCCACTTCTGGGTATATATCTTAGGAAATAAAATCAGTACGTCAAAGAGGTAGCTGCACCCTCCCTACCATGTTATTGGAGCATTATTCACTTAAATGCATTTTAACTTGACCCCCATTTATTTTTTGTCTTGTTCAGAAATGGCAAGTATCCACAGGGCAGGACTATATTCTTTACTGCCTAGGACAAGGCAGTATATGGGGACCCAATAAATATTTGTGAGTTAACAGAGATAATTTCTATCATTGCCGTTATATCCCTGAGGGCTGCACATAGCCCGTCTGGAACCTGGCACGTCAGCCACCCTCAACCATCATGCACTATTTATGCAGAAAAGCTAAGAAGACCATTTCCTCTGAATGGCAGGATGAAGTGCCTTCCAAGAGCGTGCACAGTCCTATTTCTGACTCTCCTTGGTAGTTTTCCTGCATTCTACCTCTCCCCAAAGGTGCCAAACACTTGCACTCCCGTGTCTGGGCACATGCTGTTCCCACCACCTGACATTCCTTTCCTCATGCTCTTTATTCAACTCCTGCTCATCCTTGAAGATGAACTCAGACATGACCTTCTTGATAGAGACCTTTGCTGATCTCCTCTCTCCTAGAGCTGACTCAGTTGCTCCCTTGACCCCTCTGTTTCTTTCCCAAAGCCCCCTGATGTTTGTATCTCCATTCCCAAAGACAAGCTCTGCATGGGCAAACCCCTGAGCTGATTCCTAGGCACTCCCCGCTGCCAGACAAGGCTGGACCACAGTGAGGCTTTACATTTTTTATGAATACCATCTTACCCAGCAATTCTAATGCTTTGTTGTGCCTCTGTGATTTTGTGCCTACTCTTGTGTTTTTTTCTGGTTCTTCCCATCACTCTTGACTGTTTTAGACACTGCCCACCTCTGCAAAGTCCTGGAGACTGCTTCCCTTCTCTCCCACCCCCAAGAAAATCATGTCCTTCCATCACCAAAGACTGACTTCCAACCCAGGCTGGGGATGGAGAAGACAGAGGCTGAGAGTGAGTAAGAAGAGGCGCAACATGGGTCGGAGTCAAAGCTGGAGGACAGATCAGGCCAGGCTCATCTGAAAACGCCACTGTGGCCAAGGGCCAGAGCAATTAATTGCCAGGAATGCAGACCTCAGGCCAGAGTCAGCCACTTCCCTGCAGCCATGTCCCTTCCTGAGAGAGACATCCTTAGCAGCCCTGGCTCCTGGATCTGCCCAGGAGGCCGACGGTGTTGGTTTAGTTACGCTACAAGGCTTCTGCTCCTGCCCTGCCTGTAACAGCCTACAGATTCCTGGTACCCATCTGATTGAACAACTTCATTAAAATGTAATAAAAGGGAAGTGGGCTGGATGCACCCCAGGGGAGAGGAGGCAGGCATCTGAGTCCACCACTTGGCTATAGAACCCTGTCCCCTTTCCCATCCTGCCTGAAGGCCAGGGAGCTTGGAGCTCCAGTGTTGGGTGGGTTTGGAGACTTCCGAAGGTTGTTCATGTTCATGATGTGGAACCGCAGTTTACACTCGGTCTAGAGAGGACAACTGAGCTATCCACAGCTACCCAGTGAGATGTTAGCAGAAACAAGGTAAGTCTTGGACTTAGGATCCAGCATCCTCCAGGTTTGAAGGAGAAAAGGTTGTTTGAAAACACTGAGATTCTTTTTCTGGAGGAGCACACCCTCCTGGGACCTCTGATTTGTTTGTTCTTTTTTTTCTGTTTTGTTTTTGTCACTGCTTGATGGAGACATAATTCACATGCCACATAATTCATTCATGTTAGGTGTATAATTCAATGGGTTTAGTTAATACCCACAAAGTTAAATAGCCATCACCATTTTAGAATATTTTCCTTACTCCAGAAAGAAATCCAGTGCCAGTCGGCCATGGCCTTGAGTCTCCCCATTCCTCCCAGCCCTAGGAACCAATGGTCTACTCTCTGCCTCTGTACATCTGCCTATTCTGGACATTTCACATGAATGGAATAGCATAATATGTGTCCACTTGAGACTAGCTTCTTTAATTTGGCACGTGTGTTCAGGATTGATTCATGTTATAGCACCTATCAGCACTTCATTCCTTTTTGTGGCCAAATAATATTCCATCATATGTATATACCAAATTTAAAAAATTATACATATTGGCTGGGCATGGCGGCTCAACCCTATAATTCTCCTAGCTTTCTGGGAGGCTGAGGCAAGTGGGTTGCTTGAGCTTGGGAGTTAGAGACCAGCCTGAGCAAGAGCAAGACCCCATCTCTACTAAAAATAGAAAAACTAACTGGTGTAGTGGTGGGTGCCTGTAGCCCCAACTACTTGGGAGGCTGAGGCAAGAGGACCACTTGAGCCCAAGAGTTTGAAGTTGCTGTGAGGTACAATGATGCCACAGCACTCTGCCAAGGACAACAAAGTGAGACTCTGTCTCAAAATATTATATATACATATGTAAACCACATAACATAATGTCTTGATACACCACATTCTGTTAATTCATTCTTAAGTCGACAGATATTTGGGTTGTGTCCGCCTTTTCCATGGTGTATAATGTTATCGTCAACTTTTATGTAGATTTTGTGTGGATGTGTTTTTAATTCTCTATTTGTTCTTGTATCTCATTAAGCATTATCAGTAAGACTACTAGTGAAGGTCTTTCAGCATCATTTCATACATTGACTCATAGAAACATAGTAAGGAGGACAGAAAGTTGAATAAAGAAAGAGGTACAGAGAAGCTGATTGTTCTCCCCTGGTCACAACCCTAAGTACAGCTAGCTGTGAAGGACTAAGCCATAGCTGGCATTCATGATGATTAGCTAACAAAATTTTTATAATTTTAGGAAAAAAGATATCAGGGAACTTTTGCTTGCAATGCAGGAGAGGAAGATTGAAAAATAACACACACATCCACACTATCATTTTTAACTTGATCGGGCTTTTCTTAGCTATCATCTGCCTGATGTCTTAATTCTCCAGTGAGGGCCATAACTTCCTGCAGAATTAAATTCTCACTCCCCTTTACCCTTACCAAGAAGAGTGGTCTCTGTAGGGAGTTTGGAGCTTCAGAAACTGGGGGCTCTTTAAAGAAAATCTCTTGTCACTGGTGCAGCTCTCTGAGCTCTATGGGTGGGCAGCAAAGAGCTACCCTGAGCTCTCCTGCAGCCTGGGCACTCTGGCCTGCTCCTCATCTTTCGCCAGGTGTGTGCTTTAACAAATCTCTCCCTATTCCTCCCTTCCCTCCCCAGCATCTAGGATCCTCTGTTCCATCATCTGTCCCTGTCTCCCTCTCTAGACGGTGGGCTCAGGAAAATATCATCTAATTCATCTTTCCTCTCTGTTTCCAGGAAAAGAAGAGTTGGGAAATTCTTCTTTAACAGAACCAAGCAAGAACAGAATAGCACTGTCCATGACTCAGTTCCCTGTTTACTGGAAATGGTTCAGAAGCTTAGATCTTGCCCTTGGCCTTCTCTAAGCCTCATTTACCTCCCATGAACAGAAGGAGGTAGGTTTAAGAGATCTTCAATTTCTATGGTTTAAGAAAATGGGATATTAATTCTTACTCTTCCAGAGCCAGGCACATGGATTCTACGTGGGACCAAGGAAATAGATTGGAGAGGATCGCTTAAATGGAAGATTCCACGGAATTCTGAGGATGATTTTTGTTTGTTTGTTTTATTTCATTTAAAAAAATCCAGCTGGTGTTTGCACAGCACCTACTAAGTGTACCACTGCAGACAAAATACAAGATTGTAAATCAAGAGTGTAAATATCAACTTCCCTGAATTTGGTGTGACTGTTGTCTTCCCTGCTAGTCTAGAAGGACATGCCCAACTCCTGCCGCTTTAGCTGCCCACTCCCGCCAGGATCCGGGGACAGATGCTCTGGGTGCGGCTGGTGCATATCCCCGGGTTTGTTGCTGCCCACCCAGCCCACGTCCAGAGCTGAGCCAGCGGAGGTTGCCCAAGCTGGGCCTCAGCCCGGGCGCCCTCTGGCGGCCACACGCGGAAGCTACGGCCCAGCCGCCGCTGGAGAGGGAAGGAGGAGGGATGGGGGAGGAGGAGGCGCGGGCAGGGGAGGAGAGGAAAAAGTTGCGCTGGGAAGTTTGGAAAGTTGGGAAGTGGCTGCTGCGGGCTTCGCCTCCCTCCGCGCGTGTGTAGGGAGCGAGCGAGGGAGCAAGAGACGAGAGAGCGAGCGCCTGCCATGCCCATCAGACCCCGCCTCGCCGCGCCCCGACTCCCTGCGGCCCGGCGCGGCCCCGGCCCCCCGCCCCCCGCGCCGGGTCCTCCCCTCCCCCCGCCCCGGCGGCCCCAGCCCCCCGCCCGGCCCGGCTCCGCGCCGCTCTCCCGCCCTCCTCTCTCCCTCCTTCCCGGCCGCGGAGCAGCATGGCGGAGCCCGGGCAGCGGCCGCGCGGCCGCCCGCCACCCATCTGAGCCGGGCTCGGGGGCAGCCGGGCGCCCCAGACCCGACCTCCACCCCTGCCGCGCCCTCCACCGCACTTGTCCCACTGCGCGCCCCCTGGAGCGCCGCGCACCCCTGGGACCCTTGCGCGTCGGGTGCCCAACATAATTCCGAGACCCCCGCATACCCCGCGATCTCGGTTCTGCCCCAGGAGCCTCACGCGCCCCTGGACCCCGACGCAGCCCCGGGACCTCCGCGCGCCCCAGGACTCCCGCACGCCCCCAGAAGTCCCGGGCTCGGCCGCCGGGTCTGAGCGCCCTGGTGAGGCGCCCCGCCCCAGAGGGTCCCCCTCTTCTAACAGACGGAGCCCCGCCCCAGAGAAACCCCCAGGTCCAGCAGGGACATTCAGCCACGCCCCAGAGGGCTTCCAGCATCCCGCGGCAGGAGCCCTGCGCTCCAGAGGAATCTCCGTGCCCGGCTGGGGGCTGCCCGCCCGGCCGAGGGGGCGCCGCCCAGGAGAGTCCCCCGCGCCCCGCGGGCCCCGGCAGGATGAACGCCGCCCTGGCGGGGCCGCTACTCGCCGCCCTCCTCGCCACCGCCCGCGCCCGCCCGCAGCCCCTGGACGGAGGACAGTGCCTGTCGCCCGGATCGGTGAGCGAGCGTCTGCCCCGCCACTCTCCCGCCCGCTTGGGCACTCCAGCCCATGGGCACGATGGTTGGGTCCTGCCTTCTGCACCCAGCTCAGCCTCACGCTCTGCTTACGCCCGCTGGGCTCAGCTTCGGGCGCCCTTCCCCGGCTTCAGACTGCCCGACTCCAGTCCGGAGCCTGCAGCGAGGTGGGGCACTCCCTCTCCTGCCCCTTCTCCACACGCCGCCGCTCTGGGGCTCTCCTCTTGACTTTGGGTCCTGCTCGGACGTCTCCTCGCTCGTACCTCTTCTTGACGCTCTTCTTTCTCATTTGTATCCCATCTTTACCCTTCTGGTCGCTCTGTCCACTCCTGCGTTCTTTGCCCTTCTCTTCTGTGACTTCCATCTCGCCCTCTTGCTCTCGGTTCGCACCTCTGGCCCTTCCCAGCCCCCTTCTCTCTCTCTGCCCTTCTCCTGTGACCTGAGGCAAACTTTCTCCTGGTGCTGGTGCCAGCTTCTCTCTCCCTCTGCAGCCCAGGCCCCAGCACCTACTCTCCCAAGTGCCCCTATTTCGTGAGAAGGAACAGTATTCAAAGAGGAGGCGGCAATGCCAGAATATGCTGAGCTACTGCTTTCTTGGGGGGTCTGGTAATTGATTACTGGTTCTTCTAATTTTCTTTCCAGAACTAAGAATCCCTTGATTTCCTTAAATATCCTTCCCTCTAAGTGAAAACTAATGCGTGGACAATAACCCTGATTTGGAGGCCAGGAGACCAGGAAACAGTGTTATAGGGTCCTGCTGTCCTAAGTGTGCTCCAGGTTAGCAGGGAATCAGTTGACCTTGGGCAAGGTGCACCTCCAGGGCCTGCCTTGTGCAGAAACAGGGAGCTCATTGGCTGGCGGGGCACTCTATCTCCATTATGCTGGCATTTACAGTTTGGGGTTGTTAGTAAAGTAAGGTACTGTTCCCCTATACCTGCCCACCCATGCCAACACATACTTTTCATTTGTGCCAGAATCAGGCAGAAAAATGTTAGGAGTTGATCTAAAGCATGCAAGTGGTGGGGGGGCACTCCAGGGGGGTTTCTGAATGGAGAATGTCTTTACCTAAGAGAACTGATAGTTCCCTTCTCAATCCCCTTGCTCCCAGCCCTAGTCTGGATATGGAGAAATGACCCTGTGTATATGCCCCTCCTTTACTGCATCCCCACGCACACGCACACGCACATGGACACATTCGTGTGGTTGGAGCTTGGGTCATAGAAAATGACAAGAGAACTGGGGTTGGAAACAAGTATGCACTTTTAGGTGTGGAGCCTGGAAAGCACCCAGAATATCTATGTTTCTCGGGACTATTATAATAGAATCCTCTCCTCTCTGGCCAGATACTGAGACTTGACCTGGCCTTGCAAGGCTTTAAAGCACTTTCTCATCTGTGGTCTCAGTTGGCAGGGCAAAGTAGTTGACATCTCAGACCTGCTCTCCAAAAAGAAAACCGTATCCACTCTGATGAATGGGAAGTAGCTGTTTAAATGGCTGTGCTATTTTTAATAGGTGTTCTGCTTTCAAAGTGCTCTTGGCATGTATCTTCTAATGGTTGGATTTAAAAGTTATATGACTTCCTCCCTTCTTGCCAGAGCAGGGCTCTTGGTCCCCCTCTCCCCACCCTCCACATGAAACACCACTGGTGAAGGTTTGGCTTGGCCAAGAATGAATATTCTCAGGTGGTGTGACAGTCCTTGGCACTTGCAGCCAAAGCTAATCATAATGAGAGCTTCCCATCGTTGCAGACTTCCTCTGTGCCTGGCACTGTTTTGAGGGCTTGATATACATGTATCGTGTCTTTTAACCCTCCCACAAACCCTTTCATCCTCATTTTACAGATGAGGAAACTGAGTCTATGAGATGTGAAGTCAGTCACTCCAGATCGTACATTTAAGGCAGGGCAAAGCCAGGATTCAAATGTGTGTATTTGAGCTCCCACAGCCTGTGTAGGTCTCTGCCTCCCTTGCTTAACTCCCCCTATGAGTCCTCTATGCCAACCTTGGCTCTACCCTGCTGCCTTTAGCCTCACTGCCTTGCCTCTCCTCTCTTCCTGCAGCAGAGGGACTTGAACTCCTTCCTGTGGACTATTCGACGTGACCCCCCGGCCTACCTGTTTGGCACCATCCATGTTCCCTATACCCGCGTCTGGGACTTCATCCCAGACAACTCCAAGGCGGCCTTCCAGGCCAGTGCCCGTGTCTACTTTGAGCTGGACCTGACAGACCCCTACACTATCTCAGCGCTGGCCAGCTGCCAGCTGCTGCCGCATGGAGAAAACCTTCAGGACGTGCTGCCCCGCGAGCTCTACTGGCGCCTGAAGCGCCACCTGGACTATGTGAAGCTGATGATGCCCTCATGGATGACACCTGCCCAGCGGGGCAAAGGGCTCTATGCTGATTACCTGTTCAACGCCATTGCAGGTAACTGGGAGCGCAAGAGGCCCGTGTGGGTGATGCTCATGGTGAACTCCCTCACAGAGACAGATGTGCGCTCCCGTGGCGTGCCCGTGCTGGACCTCTACCTGGCTCAGCAGGCTGAGAAGATGAAGAAAAGCACCGGGGCTGTGGAGCGCGTGGAGGAGCAGTGCCACCCGCTCAATGGCCTCAACTTCTCCCAGGTAGGCATGCGGTGCCCTGGCCTGGAGCACGAGGTCCTGGGCACCTTGATTCTCATCTCTGTTTTCCTGCTCTAGCAGGCAGCCAGAGCTAGGTCTTTGCCCCAGAAGGAGAGGTTCTTTCAAGCTGTGGGACAATATTCTGGCTGCTTTGGTGGGAAAACCAGTGTATGTTAGCTTTTGGGGAAGGAGTTTGGGTGTTTGCTTTCATTTCAGCAGCGTTATGTGCCGGGGATATACACTCCCCACCTGCTGTGCTTGCCTGAGCAGAAAGAATTTCCGTCGGAGCATCAGAGTGATCAAAAACAAAAAGAGGGGGCCACTGGTTTGCATCAGGCCTTCCCGAGGCCCTGGAGGCTGTCTTGGAGCTGGTGTGTGGACAGTGCTGTGGCAGTGTGCATGTATGGAGGAAGCAAGGGGCATGCCTGGCTTCTGGGGCTGGGCAGGCAGGTGGCTTGGCTTCCACAGAGCACTGGTCTGCTGTTTGAAGTTAAGCAACCCTGGTTTCCCTGGGTCTGTGCAAAGCTTTATGCGCCCCCGTCCCCAGACTGCCTCCCTAAGGCTGAAAGTCAGCCAGAAAGAGTTGTGGGGTTAATAATTCCATAGAAGTGTGTTTGTTTAAAGGTTGACAGTTCTGATTTCTGAACCTTGGGAGTTGGGGCAGGGAGAAGGGAGGGACTCAAGAGGTTTAAAGTCTCTAGTTGTCAGAGATCTGGTCTAGCAAAATGTCATTAAAAGCATGGGCAGAGGTCACTCGCTACTCACTGGCCCCAAACCTAACTGTGAGGCCATGGGAACAATGAGTTCACATGTGTGCCTTGAGATCAAGGCTGTCAGTCCTGGGATGGGGACTCTCTCAAGGTGACCCCAAGATGGGACTTGAGCTGATACCCTGAATGAGGCATTGCCCAGAGATGCACTTCTGATTAAGGGGATAGCCCCATAAAATGACTGGGCCAGAAGAAACCCTACCCCTGGAATCAGACCTGCTTGCTGTTCCTGGGATGTTGCAAGCTCTTCACCAGGGAAACAGCAGCAGAAACTGATCCCCCTTCCGAGATCTCTGGCCTTTGTTTTTCCAGGGGAAATGCAATATCGTCCCTGGGGAGGTAAGAAGCCAGATTGATTTGCCGGCCAAATGAAAGGCCGGTTTGTCGGTTCTCCTGCTGGCTGTCCCATAATTGTGGAGTCCTTACCCAGAGGGCCCCAGTGGCAGGAATATTGGGGCAGTTAGTCACGCCCCGCAGGGTTCTGACTACGCCTGACTCCTTCTCCACGGGGGAAAATCCTGTGTATTCTCTGGCCCAGTGCTGATTCCTCTGAACATAGCGGCTTTCTCCGTCTGAAGTGACTTTTCCCTTGCCAGCTTCGGGAGCTGATATTATCAGTGTTGGGCGCCCCTGTGCTCACCACCCATCTCATTTTAGAGGCAGGTTTGTGGGAGGCCTCTCTGTTCAGAGGCCTGTGTCTGGCCTCAATATCTTTTTTAGGTTGGGGAGATGGGAAATCCACTATAACTCTCAACACCCTCTTTGTACCAACCACAGAGGAATCCCAATAAGGGCTAAAGAGAGCACACACACTCTCTGATTAAATAGCCCCTGGCTTTAATCTGTCTCCCTTAAAACAACAAAACTATCTTTCTTCAGGGTCTGGAAACACTGCTGTTCAACAAAATGACGACTTTGGTAGGTTGAAAACATTTGCTGGAACATGTGTGAGGTTATGTTTTAGGAAAAGTTCTTGAGAGCCATTCATCGGCCAGCAAGGAGGCTGCTGACAGTCCTGAAGCGCACGTTTGAAGATCAAACAGACTCCGATCTCTGTTTCAAAAATGCACCCACCCCGTCGCCAGCTTGGGCCCACTCCTAACACTGTTCTTGGGTCCAGCTCCTCAAAAGGGCTGCAGAAAGCAAGTCCAGAACAAAAGAAAACAGGACTCCTCTTAGTTCCCTAATCTACAGACCCATCACCACCTGCCAGAGTGTCTGACCATGCCAATTTGTCCTGTTATCATTTTTGGAGTGAGGTGATGAAATCTCTCCTCCGTCCCCTTGGGTAGCCTTGGCCTAACTGGGAAGGGTAGATTCTGGAGCCTGGGAAGATGGGGTTGTTATGGACCCCAAAACTCAAAGCCAGAAATGCAATATCCTTCTCAGTAAAATTGCATGCACGCGTGCACAGTTTGATATGAACATCTGTGATGCATTATTGTACCGAAATATCTGTTAAGTGCATCAGATTTTTATTTTTTCTTTCCTCACAGCATTACTATTATTGCAAAATATTTGGGGAGGCAGTGAGAAATGAAGGTGGGAAAATAAGGCTTTAAAGAGTGATTTTTTGTGAAGGCCTGAGAGTTTAGTTTAATGTTGGTGTTTTTAAAATTTACATATAAACATATATGTATATATATTTTTTTCTGGGCAGAAATACCACATTTTTGCTCATTAAGTGTAGGAAGCAAGCTTAAATTTGGGAATTTGTGGGCCAGAGGAATCCCTGAAGAAGCTTCTCTTCCCTTTGCACAGCTTAGAAGATCAGATCTATTGTTAGGTTTTGGTATAAACTGAGGGTGCTAGACCCAACATCAGCCTGATTTTGCTGTGTGACCTCAGGCAAGTCAGTTCCTCTCTCTGGGCCCTGTTTTCTCTGTCTGTGAAATGAGACCCCAGGATTAGGTCATCTGTCAAGCTCCTTTCAGCCCTGACACTCCGTAGAACGGTTTTAATCAATCCCATATGCCAGGGACCCTATAGGCGGCTCCACATGCTTTTCCACTTTGTTAAATTCTCACAGCAACTCCATGGCTTTCTAAGGTGAGTATCCAGAAAGGTTCAATGACTTGCCCAAGGTCACATGGCAGAGAAGGAGCAGAGCTAGCCAGCCTGTACTATACAAAGGATGTGCTCTCTCTGCCACCCCATGCTATTCCTCTAGACTTCCTTAGTTAAGGTATTTGTTATCCTCTTGTAATTCTTTCTTCAGTTCTTTCTTTTGTTTCTGTCTCCTCTCTAGGACTTGAGGGCTTAAAAATGTAATTCTTGGAGAATTTATCCTTGTAGAGAAATTATTTCCTTTGGCTACTAGGCTGGAGTGGGTGTGGAGAAGGCAATTCCTCCGAAGGTTTTCCTGATGTGTTGCAAATAACTCAGCATAGTGGGCTGGAGAGAGGAGACTTGTTTCCAGGTTTGAATCTCAGCATGGAGACTAAAACCAATGACCTGCATATTATCTTAGGCAAGACTTGGTATCTTCATCTGTCTAGCGGGGCAATCGATTATCGGGCTTTCAAAGTTGAGCTGGTTTCGTGAGCACATGAGAAGATACTACGTGTGGGAGGTTGTTGAGAAGGTAAAATGAGTGCCGTATATTAGTTCTGTGCTTGGCAAAGAGACTGGGCCAGCTCTAGGGCAGAGGAAGAGGAAGGCCATGTGGCAAACAGCCATGCCCTTCTCCTAGCAGCTGTATCCATTGTTCATCCTTTGTTATACACAGTAAAGCTGGGGAATTTGGAGGGGTGGTGAGTGCCTGAACTTTGAGTCTAGATCTTATGGCAAGCTTGAGACCTGCTACTCTGCCTGCTGCCTCCAAGGACTGGTAATGGTTGGAGTCCTGTCTTCCCCTAGGGGGCCTGTGTCTTCCCCCACCCACTCTCTGTATGGTGGAGGCACTGTATGAGAAGATCTTGGAGTTCTGTGGACAAGGACTCTGCCTTTCTGTACTTTGCCAGCAAAGACACTGGCATAATCCATCAGTGCGTGTAGTTCCTGAACACTAGAGCATGCCTGCCACATTCTTCAAGTCTCTCACTAGGGAGTTAGAAACCCCAAAAACCATTTATTGAGCTTTGTCTTGGTACAGGGTGCTGCATTAGACCCCGTAAGTACATTATCTCTAATCCTTACAGAGAGAATACAAGGTTTACTACTGTATCTATTTTAAAGGTAATAAATTGATATTTGGAAAGGTTAAGTCATTTGACTGTGATTACACAAACAAGCCAGGGGGATTCAGGATTCAAACTCAGGTGTGTCCATTACCAAAGCCTGTGCTTTTTAAGCATCTTCAAGATGAATTGATTTTAATAGTCAGGTGACATTTCTGGTGAAGAGTGTGTGTATGTTGGAGTGGGAGTAGATTACCATTTCTTGCTGAAAAATGTGTGAGAGGGAAAGAGAGAATATAAATTGAAACAGATATTCTCTCTGGCTTATATATTGGATCTGAAGATGATTCTAAAATAGGAGTCCCCAAAGACATTCTGGGTACCAGCTGCCTCCTTGGAATGTGTCTCCAGCTTTCTGAGACCACTGTGAAGACAGTCTCCACCTTCAGTATAGGGTAAGCCCTCACCATTGTATGAAGCCCTCATCTTGCTTCATGGTCAGAGCTTCTATATCTTCACCCTGGGTGGGGGCAGCAGGTATTAGCAAGTGCTCAGTAGATATTTGGAGAATGAATGAATTAATGAGCAAATGGTCAGAAACCATGATATGACCATCTCCAATTCCCTTGCACCATCCAGCACTATTAAAGGAATGAATATATGAATAAAGATTGCATAAGCCACAGTAAGGATCCTTTTTCTTAAACTGTAATAGCCCCATGAGTCCCTACAAGGACACAAAATGTCAAAACCATCACATAACCAAATGTCAAAATCATTCATCTGAGCTGCTACAACAAAATACCTTATACTGGGTATATTTATAAATAGCAGAAATTTATGGCTCACTGTTCTAGAGGCTGGGAAGTCCAAGGTCAAGATGCCAGTAGATTTGAGGAGGGTCTGTTCCTCATACATGGCACTTTTTATATGTCTTCATGTGACAGAAGGGCAAACAGGCTTCCTCGGGCCTCTCCTTATAAGGGCCCTAATTCCATTCATGCAGTCAGAGCCCTTATGATTTAATCAACTCCCACGGACCCCACCTCTTCATACATAAGAAGTTTGGAGGGATACATACATTCAGACAACAGCATGCACGGTTAACTTGAAAGCAGGCTCTAATTCTGACCCCATTACTACCTTGCCTGTGACTTTGGGCTAGTCCTTCCCTAGCCTAAGGCGTTCCCTTTATCCCATGAGATCATTAGGTTTGGTGATTTCCAATGCTGACCCGGTTCTGACATGCTTACCTATGATGCTTATCTTTGGCCCCCATATCTTGGAGGGCTTGGGCCAGCCCTGAGAGTTTGAGCCTGAGTTGTCTACATTTGGGAGGGGCTGGCAGGCTTGTCTTTGGCAGCTGCTGCTGATACCTGTTTGTCCAGAAGCTGTTGATTCTGCCAGCAGGTGGGTGATCCTGCTGCCAGTGTGCAAAGCAGAGAGTCCCAGCCCATCGTGGCACAGTCTGCTGGACACTTGCCCAGCTCTGAGTCCTCTCCCTCACTTATCTCCTCATGTATTCAACCAGAGTGCCTTATTGTGCTGTGTCCGTGCAGGACTGGGAACAGAGACCCGGCAGTGGCCTTGTTTTTGCCTGTGGAGTGAGCACTGCTTTGAGAGGTGGATCTTATCAGCACGATCTTGCAGCTGCGGGAATGGGGGCACAGAGCGCCTGAATGTTAGCCTCTCCCAAGTCCATGTTCTCCACACTTAGAGACCCTGTTCTTCCTTTTTTTTACCTCTTGTGCTCTTTCCACCTTTCAGAACCATTCTCTTATTTCCTGTCCTCCAAGAATGGCCATTCTTGAGTCCTCCACCCCCACCGGGGCCTCTGTGGCAGTCCTGAAGCCCACAGCATTAGACGCATCCTGTCAGGTCTGTGTGCCCTCCTCAGACTGGAGGCAGCAAGCATTTCCCCAAGGCAGCTGGATACCCTGGGAGAACCTCAGGCCATGCTGAAACTTCTTCTCCCAGGGTCAGTCACAGAGCAAGAGCTCCTCAGTTGTCTGCACCATGTAACTCCAGAACCCAGACTGAAACGCCTTACCCCTCTGCCTCTGCCACCTGCCACACCCACTGTGCCCCCACACGGAGCCCTCTCTTTGGGAGTGCTCAGCAATGTCTGTCATATGGTGAGGCTGTCCCTTGGGTAACTCCCTCGCAGTGATCTCTAGGATGTGTATACTGAGATTCTTTTTTGTGCCCAGCTGGCTGTTTGTGAAGAGCACCTGCAGGCCTGGTAGGCCCTGTCCATCTCCTCTCTATGACCTGGTTCATTCAAACCTTAATGTTTTCTCTGGATGCGGGGGTGGGTGGGGAGGACTCAGAAGCAGAAGCATAGCATGGCTTAGGCACCTCTGTCAAAGGAGAGTGAGGCCCTAAAGCCAGAGGTGACCGAGATGTCATGAAATATTCTAGTCTCAGAAGTTCACAGCAAGAAAAATTCCAGACTCAGAGAATCTCCAACCATAAGCCCAAACTCTGAGACTCGAGGAATCTAAGAACGGCAAAATCTTAGAACATTAGGCTCAGAGGCATTTTTGGACTCGAAGAATCTGCACATCATGAAACCCTAGCCTCTGAGCTTTGAAGAATTTTCAGCTCATAGACACAGACTTCTAAAATCCTACAGTTGGAAGGGACCAATTCCTGAGAACTTTACGAAGCTCCATCTGCAAGCATGGTATCTGATCTCCTTCCCTCAACACCCTCCTCCCCCCAGTCCCAAGCCAAAGAAAGAAAGCCTGACCAGCAAAGCACTTTCTGATGGAGATAAAGATGGGAGCGTGCCTTTGTTAATAGTTCCCATTTGGACATCTCTCAAAGCCAGGAAGAGGTCGCCTGGTAATGCAGCTTTCCTAGGGAGGAAAATGAAGAATGCCGGCAAACGCCACAGTCTGCCAGCCAGGCGGCTGACGGTTCTTTCCCCTGGAGTTTGCTTCTAAATATTATCCACTTCACTCCCTTTTATCTCCCATCGCTGGCTCTCTGTCCGCCCAC
The DNA here is from genome assembly GCA_963574655.1 of Perodicticus potto. Classification (NCBI taxonomy): domain Eukaryota; kingdom Metazoa; phylum Chordata; class Mammalia; order Primates; family Lorisidae; genus Perodicticus; species Perodicticus potto. The sequence goes on along the minus strand of CAUYRH010155312.1, from coordinate 63,634 downwards.
TTAATCCACAGGCAGCCGGTGGCCCAGCCTTCAGTTCTGCTCAGTGGCTGCCAAGCCGTCTCGCCGAGCAGCTCCTCCGCGATCCCTAGGCTTTTAAATCTGTGCAAAGTATATCTGCTGGAACACAAAACTGTTGCCCCAAGCTTGGAAACACTGTTGCTTGTGCTAGCCCCTCCCTCTCCAGGAATTTCCTCCTTTTCTATTCTATTTCTGAATCCTGGGATTCTTCAAGGCTCAGCTCAAAGCTGTACTTCCTCCAGGAAGTCTTTCTAGAATCCTCCCAGGTCCACTGTGCTCCTGGAGACTTAGTCAAAAGCTTTCCTTAGGGACCCCAGCCACTTATATTATTTTTTTCCCTTGTGGCATTCTTTATGGCATTTTATGACATTCTTTCAGCGCTTATATTATTTTGCTTTTATCCTTATTACTTAGGCAGTTTTTTTCTTTCCTAATTCAAGCCTAGCACCAAAATGTGTTCACAATTGATTTCAAAATTAGGCTGTATGTGCTTCAGTTCTGAAGCTGGGACTTTGTGGTATAGTCTGTGGTTGGGGTGTTGGCAGCTCTGGATGCTGAAAAGGGACCATGTCTTGTTCTCTTTACTCACAGAAACCTCTTGGGCTTTCCACCTGAGACACGTTAGTGCTCTTTAATACTGTTGCTGGCCTATTTGGTTGGGACTTTGTACCATCCGCAGGTCCCTGTTGGATTTATTACTGTCCATCCTGGGATATTGCATTGTTTACTCTTTTTTTTTTTATCTGTTTCATGCAAGCAAAGGTATCTTTTCTTTTCTTTACTACTCAGAATATACCTGATCCTTTCTATTGAATGCCAGCCTCCACTGTTTTCATTTTAAAATGTTTGATTTTATCCTTTGCTTGCTATCTTAGTTTTTGGGCTCTAGTGATGCTGTGCTGTGCAACCTCTCCCACTTCACATGCAATCCTTGCTCATGCCTCCATGCATCCACTTATGCTGTTCTTTCTACCTGAGAGCCCCTTCCCAGTTTTTATTATCTGGCTAATTCTCACTCCTCTGAATTGATAAGGATCCCTGAGGACTGTCCATGTTAAAAGCTTGGGCTCTTCAAACAATGCTGCATTGTAGCAAGACTTTTGTCATGGTCATCAGATTGGACTGTCCTCTGTGGGCTGACGCCAATTGATCAAAACTCAGTCGTTTGAGTTTAGATGCAACAATGTGACTGGCTTTTAGCACTGTGTGCTGAAGGGACTGGTGTGGTACTTTGGGCACACTGACTGCCTGGCTAGCCTGGAAAGGAGCCAGGAGGTCATCAGATTAGGCCCATAAAGGTCTGGGCCTTGGGGCCATCTTTAAGGGACAGAGGGGACAGTGGAGGGCCTTGGGACATGCAGTCTCTGTATGTGCACCTGCTGCTGGATGCCCCTGACTGACTTAGGCCCTTGGGGGTTTTGAGATCAGCACGTGACACCCACCCCTTCTCCTGCAGACATTGTATATATTCCCTGCCATGGGTGTTGAAACCTTATCACCCTTTCACTCCTGGGATTCTCCCTTTGCTTCCCATTGGGTCAGGAAGGGCAGCAGAAAGCATTAAAATTTACTTTTCTTTTTGCCCATGGCCACAGCCTAGCTCACAGCAACCGCAAACTCCTAGGTTCAAGTGATCCTTCTGCGTCAGCCTCCAGAGTAGCTAGGACTACAGGCACCTACCACAATGCTTGGCTAAGTTTTCTATTTTTAGTAGAGACAGATCTTGCTCAGGTTGGTATCGGACTCCTGAGCTCAAGCAGTTTTCCTGCCTCGGCCTCCCAGAATGCTAGGATTATAGGTGTGAGCCACTGTGTCTGTCCTAAAATTTAGTTTTCATTTGCTCTTACCTTGTGAGCCTGTGTTCTATGCGTAAAGCTCCCTCCCACCTCACATATTCAGAGAAACATCCTGTCTGATTCTACCTTCAAAGTCAGCCTTGAAATAAATTGACACATCCTTGTGCAGACTCAGCTGAGGAATCTGCTCCCCTGGAAAGGCACTGGCCTGTGGTGGCCCAGTGCTCCTTCAGAGTGGAGAAGCAATGCACTTTTTAGGTAACCTGGAGGTAATTAGAAACCTGCCCCCGTGCTTCAGTTTCCTCAAGTGTCAACTTCATAGGATTGCTGTGGTGATTAATTGATTAATATAATGTGCTGTATAGTACAATGCCAGACACGAGTGCTCAGTAAATACTAACTCATAGTTATTTCATTTAAACAGTTGCATTATACAATTTTCAAGAAATGTTTTTTAGTTCCCGCTATGTGCCAGACACACAGCACACAAGCACGTGTTTGCTTGAGACGGCAAAATGAGCAAGAACAACGATGCTGTTACCCAGATGCTCCTTTCTGGGGATGTGGGGCGAACTGGCGGATGGATGTTGGCGGCTGTGGCAGGTTACGTGGTGTGCTGTGGGGGTACGGTTTCCTCAGCCCTGAGAGATCTAGGAAGGCTTCATGGAGGAAGCCCAGGTGAAGTCCAGAACCGAAGGAGTAAAAAGCTAGCCAGGCGAAGAAGGCTGCGGAGGTCTAGGCTTAGGGGACTAGAGGCCTGAGGGAAGAGCGCAGGTGGTGCATCTGGGGATTGTCCGCGGTTCACATTCTCCTCTCCCTGCAAGGACTGCGGCCAGAGAGAGAGCAGGCTGAGTGAAACCACCTGCAGGTGTCTGCCCACCTCCGGCTCAGCGCAGAGCCCCCGGGCGACGCGCACCGTGTGCCCGTCTCGCAGCTCCCTCCGTGCGGGGCCCGCGAGGCCGAGCGCGCGCTTCTCTGGACCGGTTCCCGCAAGACAAGTGCATGTTTCCTAAAACAGCAGCGGCGTGGGGGCCGCGGCGCGGGTCCTCGCCCGCTCCTTGGCCAGGCGGCAGCGGCGCGGGGCGGGGCCCAGGCTGGCAGGCACCTTCGGGCGAGATGCGTCCATGTTTCTGCGGAGGCGGCGGCAGCGGGGCGCCTGGCCAACCCTGCCCGGGGAGCCACGGTGCAAAGATAAAAGGCCAGGCTTACCCCCCTTTCCTCTTCTTCTGTTTAAAGGATTTACCTCCTTCCTTCCTATTAAGGTTATTTAAAGTTTCCTGGCTAGTGTTATCTCCGGGGGACTTAATGCGCCTCCGTGGCCGTTAGTAATTTAAGTCTCGGGTCCCATTTGAAAGCCCCTTTTTGAAAGAATCAGGCCGAGAAAGCCTTTTGGAAATCTCGGTAGCTCATCTTTTAGCTTTAGTTCACACAGTTTCCCTTTCTTGAGCTGCTTGGCCTTGAGTTTGAGAAAGGACAAAAGCCTAAATGGAAATGATAATTCCAACATTTGCATCTAGCTTTGCCACTTTTAGAGGATTTTCTCCCCCCAAAAGGAGGCTAGACCTGTTTCCTGGGCCCTTGGAATTTTTTTTTTCTCTTTATTATGGTTACAGAGTTCAGAAGGGGAGTAGATTTGCTTCTGGTCACTCAGATGCCAGGTGTGCAGAATCCCAATGGCCCGATCTCCAGCAGAGTGGCTGTAGCATCTATTGGGTTATACAGAGCACCAGGCTCTGTATTGGAACTGAGATGCTGTGGGTGGATAAACTGAGGCACTTTGGGACATCATATGGTTAACAAGGCTTGATCATTGCCCTTGACCTTGACTGTGATGTTTACTTGACCCAGCACTACAGAACCTCCATGCTGAGGCCTGCTGGTGGCCTTGCAGGCATTTTTTTTTTTTAAATTCTGCTTTCATCCCTATAGTTTTTTGGGGAGGGAGGTGAGAGAGGAATGCACACTTTTTGATGGAGATAGCTTTGTAAGGCACCTTGCAGCTTGTATATGATTTGGGCTCCTGGGGGTGGAAGTGAAAAGGACAGTTCCTGGGTCAGGGAGACTGTTACCAGCAGTGCCAATCAGTGGAGGGCATGGGGGGGGGTTCCTACCCTCCCTCTGACTTTATTCTTTCCCTTGGCTTTCCAGCCCTTAAGAAAGTCCTCATTATTTAGTGCCTATTATGTGCTCAGTCTTGGGTTTATCACAATAAATTCCTAAAACAATCCTGAAAGGTAAGCAGTATTTCCTCCATTTTGAGGAAATTAAGGCTAAGCACTTTGTGTAAAGTGATGGAGCCGGGATTTCTGCTTAGATCTTTTGATACCTTAAGAAAGAAACTGGACTGGAGTTGGAAATCCAGCTCCTCCACTTTGGCTGGATGACTGAGCATCTGTTTCCACATCTGAAAAACTGTGTCTCACAGTAGTATTTAGCCCCTGGGGTTGTTGTGAGGTGCAGATGAGGTAATACACATAAGCCACATAGCTGAGTACCTAGCACACTGTTAAGTGGTAATGAATGTTAACTGTCGTGGCAGTTAAGAGGAGGTCATTTTAATTATTATTGTTGGCCCGTTTCTACAATGTCTGTGTCTTGAGGTGAAGCCCCTCCCACACAGGAGATAGTTCTTGATCCCTTAGTTACTTACTCACATACTGAGTACCATCCAGAGCAAGCATGGGTTGCTGGTTGGCTTGCTTGGAGCTGTGTGGTCTGACCATCCGGAGCACTGCCATTTTGTTCTGACCATCTGCAGAGTGTGATATCTGACCGTATTCATAATTGGCTCGGCTTCCATGTGACCTCCCACCGTTCCTTGGAGTGGGGACGCAGCAAAAGGAAGAATCAAAAGTTTAGGCTGGATACCCCAGCTTGAAGCCCATTTCTGCCATGAGTGAGATTCGTGACCTGGGGCTCATTCCTCCGAAAGTTCCTTTTCCTCCACTAATCTGACAGGTTAGATGTTAGTAACAGAAACTAGGATTTATTGGGAGAATCAAGTGAGAGAAAGCCTGGGAAGGACTTTACTAGCCATCAGGTGCTCTGTGCTCTTAGTATTATTATTAGATGTGCGTGTATTTTTCCTCTCCCCTTTCTCCCAAAGAGAAATACCCTATCCATACTTAGTGAATTGACTTAGTTGTTATTAAACTGTTCCTTTATTCATTTATTCATTCATCCATTTGCCAAGCACTCCTGGGAACTGCACTGTGCCAGGCTCAGTTCTAGATTCCCAAGGGAAGCTGGTGGGGAAGGGAGGGTTTGAAGAGACCTGAGAAAGGAGCCTCATTGCAGTACCAAGAGTGATACTGAGTCTTTACAGGCACTGCCACACTTAATCTTCACAACAATCTCTCAGGTACTTTCAGTCCCATTTCTCAGATGAAGAAACTGAGGCACAGAGAGGTAATTCACACAGCCAGCAGCTACAGGATCTAGAGTTTAAACCAAGAAAGTCTGTCTGCAGAGCCTGTGCTCTCAATGTCTGCATCTAATGAAAAGAGGGGATGTGACTCCCTGGGGGGGCAGCTCCTCTTCTCAGACTGGAAGTGTGAAAGGTAAGGGGTTGGAAGGGCACAGGGGTAGGGAGTTGAGAGAATTCTGAGGTTCCCTTCTGAGCAAGCAGAGACTGAGGTAGTCACAAGGCAGGAACTAGGGTGAGGAGGGGTGTGAGAAGAGAGGCTATGCTGGGAACTGTGAGCAGAAGCTGACCTTGGCAGGTGAAGGGATGGCAGGGCTGGCTAAAGGCCCACAGATGTACAGGTGGCAAATTTGTGAACAGCACTAGTCTGGATGGCTGGGGTGCTTCTCAGCAGAGCTCTCTAGTGTGGGAGTGGAGAATGTGATGGAGGGCCACCCCACCCCCAGCCCTGAGGAATCTCACCTCAGTCTCAGTTTGCAGTAAGTAGCTAGACAAGTGTCCCCATCATCCAATCCAAAGTGGCACTGTTGAGCACTGACTCTGAGCCCCCCACCCCCATGGCGGCTGGGGCTTTGCAGGTGCTCAGGTCTGCATCGTTGCTGTCCAGGGGTTGGCTTTGCTGCTGCAGATGCTCAGTTGTACACAGGGAACAGGCTTCCCCTCCTTAGTAGAACCCGGCTTGGCTTTAGTATAACATCACCTGAACTCAGGACTGAAGAACAAAGGGAATGTTCTCTAGTTCGGGAGGGGCATCACACATGGGGAGACGCTGATGGTGATATTGATCCAGAGTGAGAGTTATTCACACTACTCACACATGGAGAACACTGGTGGGAGGCATGGGAAGACTAGAGAATCAGCCTTAGGGCCACACAGGGCCACTTCATGGGGGCTTCAGGGGCTTAAATCCTGTTAAGTTGGGGCATGATCCTGGGTGCATTGGGAGGCGGGCATTGCCCCTGCTCCTGTGTTCTACGATTCAACATTTCATCTAGTTACTAATTGACTTGCTCATTCCTTCATTGGTCAAGCTGGAACACCTCGCCGGGCTTGCCTGTCCCTTTTGGAGCTTCCGCTTATCAGGTCCAGAATGCTGACACTGCACGGCCAGAGGAGAAGGCTCCCAGCTTTTGCAATAAGAATTCAGGGTGTGTGAATTCTCTTAGGAATTAGATCAGAAAAGTGGTCCAGTGACCAAATGAGACCAGAGTAGTTGTCTATTACAAGGTGTTTTGTGTGGAAGCCTGAGACCCTGCCCACCATCGCTAGCATAACTGCATTTCATGTGACTTATTTGATGCCTAGTCATAGAACAGGTAGGAGATTCCAGCTGTTCAAAGTGGGGACAGGGTGAGACAGGTGGTTTCTGGAGAGCAGGGTGTGACAGGTGGTTCCTGAATGCTCCCCAGCAGAAGTGGGGAATGGGAGGCCTTTGGTGTGTGAATAGTCAGAGCATTGGGCTGGGAGCCTGGCAGCATGAGCCAGGGCATGGCCCTCCCCTGGTTAAGCCCCCTTGGCGGGTGTGAGATTGTTTGGTAAACCATAAACCGCATCCCTGCTGCTGCAAAGCCACTTTTCTAAGCTGGCTCTAACCTCACCAGAAAGTGGCATTTTAAATTTTATTGTCTTTTATATGTTTACACATCTGTCTCCTTCATTAGACTAAAGTTCTTTGAGGGCAGGAACCTCATCTAATGAATCTGGGTTTCCCTCGGGCCTGGCTCTAAGTACACATTCAGGGATTCTGTGTGTGGCTATAAAATTATCAGCCATAGCTTCGGGTCATCATGTGAGTGTTGGAGTGGAACACAGTTAGTTATGGCAGTTCTGAAACCCCACCCCCATTGTTCCAAGATTTCTAGATGTTTGGTCCCAGTAGGTCAAGCTTCTTGGCAGCCACCTGCATTCCCACTGTGGCCCCTAAGTGTTCTGGCTTTGGGTGGTCTTGACCACAGAGACCCTTCTCACCCTGTGCTCTGGCCACCTCCTTGGGGGCCATGGCATCTCACTGATCCTTCATTCCCAAGGGGGTTCTAAGGGCTTTAACTGGACCACACTGTGGGAAGGAGCTGCTTCTCCTTGGATTAGGGGAATCTTCCCAGCTCTTTCCCACAACGTTTTTCCTCACGCTTCTGTGTTTTTTCCAGGGCAGGAATCAGAGCTTCTGTTTGCTCATCGTTCTGTGATCCTCACACAATATAAATGAAAGCTGCTAAAACCAATAAATTCAAACCATGTGTGAGGCCCTGGGGAGGAGCTGGGACGTCAGAGGGCTGCAGTGTGAGGTGGCATCAGCTCTGACGGCACCAGAGCTGATTTGTATATGAGAAAAGTAAATATTCAAAGCCGTAAACAGCCTTGGGTCTCTCATCATTTCTGAGATTCAAAGGCATTTAATAGGAACACACACTCTCTGTCTCATGTAAACAGAGCTAGATTCTCTGTGTGTGCTGACCTAAATTCTGCATTTTCATCTTTGGGAAAGCCAGCCGTCATTCGAGTTGGAATACCGCAGGCAGTCTGGGCCTTTGTTGGGTTGCCTTGTTTCTGGTTTTGGCAGCTAGTCTAGCAGTTTTGCTTTGCACAGGGCATCTCCCCTTGATCTTAGAGCAGTCCTAGTGGTTGTCTTAGTTTGTTCATGCTACTGTAACTGGGTAGCTTACAGAAATTTTTTTTTCACAGTTCTGGAGGCTGAGAAGTCCAAGATCAAGGTACCAGCAGATGTAGTGTCTGGTGAGGGCCAGCTTTCAGGTTCATAGCTGGTGCCTTTTCACTGTGCATTCTCATGGCAGAAGGGGAGAACTCTGGTCTTTCTAGTTCCTCATGAGAAGACTAATCTCATTCATGAGGTCTCCCCACTCATGACATAATCACCTTTCCAAAGCCCCACCTCCTATCACCATCACCTTGGAGATTGAGTTTCGAGGTGTGGATTTTGGAGGGGGACACAAATTTGTGGGGCAGTTTTGTGAATGTACACAAATTGTAGACATGCAGACCATAGCAATGGTGAATACAATGAGGTGGCCATTCACAACCTTGTACAGATGAAAAACATGAAGCCTGGAGCTGTAAATTGATTTGCCCAAGATCACAAATGCAATCAGGACCAAACCGGGACATCTCCCTTCTCTTCTACTTTAGAGCCTTCTAGCTCTCATTTCCTCTTCCCGTGAATGATACTTCTGTTCTCCCTAACTCAGAATCCTGGGGGCATCCTTAGCAGCTTCTCCCACATTTCCTCTCCCCTTCAGTGTCTCCTAGAGCCTATCCTTCTTCTTGGTTTCTGCTTCCTGTGTTTCTTCATCCAGACCATTCTTGTATTCAGGAAGAAGCCCCAGAAAGGAGCTAGGCAGTCTTAGGTTTGGAGTTCTGCTTTCTCTGCCCACCAACTGTATGACTTCCAGCAAGTTCCTTCTTTGAGCACCTCAGTTTTCACATATGTAAAGCAGGGATAATAATACTGTCTTCTTACCACAGTTGTGAGGATAAATCGACCTCAAGCATGTGAAAATGATCAGCCTGCTCAGTGTCTGCTGGTTTGCTTCACTCACTTCCTTTCAGCCCTAAACCCTTCAAGTGGCCTCCTAACTTACGCATTAAAAATAGATTAGCCCTTAAAATTGTATGGAACTCAATGCACCATGCACACACACACATCAAGGAGTGATTATAAAACTGGTGAAGCCTGAATCACATCTGTGGTTTGTTATCAGCATCGATTTCAATTTCCTGGTTTTGATATTGTACCATACTAGGTACGACAATTAAGTTTGTGAACTCACCTTAGAAAAAATGCTACATACCAAATTGCTGAATGAATGTTATGGTCACCTTTCAACTCCCCTTAGGAAGCTATGTACAGACGCTTGCCCTTCAAAGCAATTTTGGAACTCTTTTTCTGGAATGACCATCAAAGCTGTCAGCATATTACCCTTCATGTCCTGAATGTCATCTAAATGTCTTCCTTTCAATTTCCTGTGTCTTTGGATAAAGAAAAAAGCCACTGGGGCCAGATCAGGTGAGTAGAGAGGGTGTTCTCATAACAGTTATTTGTTTACTGGTTAACAACTCCCTCACAAACAGTGCTGTGAGCGCCAGTGCATTACTATGATGTAAGAGCCATGAGTTGGCAAAAAGTTCAGGTTGTTTCCGTCTAACTTTTTCACTCAGCCTTATCAGTACTTCCAAATAGTAAACTTGGTTAACTGTTTGTCCAGTTGGTACAAATTCATAATGAAACATCAAAAAAGGTTAGCACATTGTTTTGGCTCTTGATTTGGACTGATGGAACTATTTTGGTCATGGAAGTCATGGCTGACTTCCGCTGTACACTTTGATGCTTTGTTTAAGGGTTGTATTGGTGCATCCATGTTTCATCACCAGTGATAACACAGCCCAAAACATCATCTTGCCTCTCCAAAAGGTCTTTCCAACTTTGACTTTCCTTTTCCTTTTTTTCATTGGTGAACTCAGGACCATGTTTGCATATACCTTTTTTCATGTCAAAATTTTCAGTTAAGATTTCCCTGTTGTTTTATCAATGTTTACTTGGTCTGCTATTCTTCACACAGTCAGCCAACAATTTTAATACACAGTTCAACAAATTTTTGCAATGTTTTCATCAGTGGCTCATTATTGGCCACCCTGACCTCTCTTCATCAGTGATGCTTTCTCCTCTCTCAGAAAAATGTTTAATCCACTGCTGTTTTCTTCATGCCATTGTTTCCATAAACTTAGATTAACACATCCCTGGTTTTACTTCCACTCTTGCCAAGTTTAACAAGAAATTTAACATTTGTTTGTTGTTCTAATTCAAGCTTCAACATCCTCACAATGGCACACAAAAACACGCAAGAATAACAATGAACCCCATTCATCAAGACACTGCCACACGTTGACATGAACGCAGCCATGAGACACTGATACATCAAGGTATAATTTTACCGATCTGTTTGTACAGTGCTGCCAATGTAAACACACGGTGTCAAGTTCACACACTTAATTGTCAGGCCTCATAATTATGTTATCATTGGAGAACAGGGTGAAGGGTATTATTTCTTACACTTACATGTGTATCTACAATTATCTTAAAAACTTTAAAACAATGGATTAAGCTTCTCCACACCCCTTATTCATTCGTTCATTCTCCTGTGCTTTCTGCATGCCAGGTACTGCTGTAGGTACTAAGCATGTGGCTGTGAACCCAAAAGAAAAAAAAAATTCCTGCCTCTCCCTCTTAGATACTCAAAGGTAGTTTCCACTGACCACCCTCTTTAAAATTGCAAATCTCTCCCTCAAACTTAATGTCCTTCTTACCTCCATTTTTCTTTCATGGCACCTGCTGCTAGCTGGCATTCTATAGATTTTGCTTACTTACTGCTCTTCCCTTCATCACTACATGTCAGCTCCATGAGGGTAGAGATTTTTTTTTGTTGTTGTTTTTTGAAACAGAGTCTCTGTTACCCTAGGTAGAATGAACTGGTGTCATCATAGCTAACAGCAACCTCAAACTCCTGGACTCAATCATCATGCCTGGCCAATTTTTATATTTTTAGTAGAGACCAGGTTTCACTCTTGCTCAGGCTGGTCTCAAACTCTTGAGCTCAAGCAGCCCTCCTGCTTTGGCCTCCCAGAGTGTTTGGATTACAGGCATGAGCCACACCACACCTGGCCAAGAGTAGAAATTGAGATTTTTATCTGTGTTATCTTGTATCCCTAACACCTAGAATAGGCCTGGCACATAGTAATTAATTAGTTAATGTTTGTTGAATGACTGAGAGGTGACAGACAAGAAACAAATAGACAAATGAGTAAAAAAGAAGCTAGAGAAAGGTAAATGCTGAAGGAGAGCTAAACAGGGGATGGGGTTGGGAAGATAGTGAAGGCAGTGTCATTTGATCTGGATTTTTTTCTCCAAACCTTGTAGGCCTCCCAGTGTGTACGGGTTTCTTAGATTATAATATACTCATTGATTATCTCTTTCATTTATTCACCAGATACTTCCTTGAGCCATTACTATGGTCCATATCTTATAGAGCAAGCAAACGTGAGGCAGAAAAAGATCTTACCCCCTCGAGGCTTTCAGGTGGGTAGGAGAGATGGGACAAGAATGCAAGTAACAAATGAAAAAGAAGAATGAACAGGGGAGCTTAAAGTTCTGGAAGCCCTTTTCTGCTCTGCCCTCCTGCCCCCCGCTCAACTTCCCAACTCTCTCTTCCATCACCCCTCTAAGGGACTCCATGGCTCAAATCTGCAGTTGATTCTGGACTCTGGGGGCGTCCTACTTCCTATTCCAGGTCCGGCCTGGCCCTTCCTGCAGGAAGACTTCTTTGACTGCCCCAGCCTACAGGATGCATCTTCTCTGAACATCTGTGCACTTTGCAGTCTGTACTGTACCATTTGACCCTTATGAGAGTCTTGTGTTTGACCAGCTTTGTGTTTGCCCACTTTGGGCAGGAGGAAGCTTGGGTGCACAGTAGACACTCAGCAGTGCTTGTGGCTGGTGCACTTGACAGAAATGAGAAAACTTGATGCACCCTCACAGAGGGTGGGATATGTTATTTATGTCATTAACCCAGATCTCCTCTTGTAGAAACACTGGTCATTCAGTAGGAGTGGGCCGATGTATGCCTTTACCATGTTTCAAATGTGCAATGTAATGATGCAAACGGTGTGACCCAGATGATGCTTAAGAAACTTCAGGGATTAGTGTGTTTTCTCCCATCATGCTGCTGTCTGTGCTCTGCAAATTCTTACAAAACGACATGCAAACGTCTGTGTGGCATTTATGGCTGCACATTCATTCACCTAACAAATGTGTTTTTAAAATAAACTTCAGATTTTAGAACAGTTTTTGATTGAACAGAGTTATTGAGAAGATCATAGAGAGAACTCCTCATGCCCAGTTCCTCCGTTAGCATCTATGTTCTTATGATACATTTGTCATAATGAATGAATCAGGAGTGATGCATTAGTATTAACTAAAGTCTATACTCTGTAACGATTTTTCCAGTTTTTCCCCAATGTCCTTTTTCTGTTCCAGGATCTTTTCTAGGATACTCTATCGCATTTAGTTGTCATTTCTCTTTAGACTCCTCTTGGCTATGACAATTTCACAGACTGTCCTTGCTTTTGGTGATTTTGATGGTCTTAAGGAGCAGTGGTCAAATATTTGTCCCTCAGAGGGGATTTGCCTGATGTTTTTCTTATGGTGAGACTGGAACTATGTGTTTTTCATGGGAAGACTACAGAGGTAAAGTACTGTTTTTATCACGTCCTATCAAGGGGACATGTCTGCATGGCCTGTCACTGTTCATATTGTCCTCGGCCACCCTGGATGAAGTAGTTCTGGTCAGGTTTATCCACTATAAAGTTACCTTTTTTTCTCCTTGAATCTTTTCTCTTTCTTCTTTCTTTCTTTTTTTTAGAGACAGAGTCCCACCTTCTCACCCTCGTACAGTGCTATGGCGTCACAGCTCACAGCAACCTCCAACTCCTGGGCTTAGGCGACTCTCCTGCCTCAACCTCCCAAGTAGTTGGGACCACAGGCACCTGCCACAATGCCTGGCCATTTTTTTGTTGCAGTTGGGCCGGGGCCGGGCTCAAACCCATCACCCTCAGCATATGGGGCCGGTGCCCTACCCACGGAGCCACAGGTGCCACAATCTTTTCATTTTGTACGCCTTGGAAAGAAGTTGCTGTGAGTCCATTTCTTAGGAGTGGAGTGTTAGGAACCTTGTAACAGATATGTTTTGAATATTCATTATTTGTGGGGCACTATTACCTGATGCTGAAAATGTTGTGGTGAACCAAATAGGAAAGATTCTTTTCCTGCATGGAACTTCCTTTTCTTTTTTTGAATGTACTTTTATTTAATTAATCAATTAATTTATTTTTTGAGACAGAGTCTCACTCATTTTCTCTGGAGTTGAGTGTTGTGGTATCATAGCTCACAGCAACCTCAAACTCTTGGGCTCAAGTGATCTTCCTTCTTCAGCCTCCCAAGTAGCTGGGACTACAGGTACCTGCCACAACGCCCACCTAGTTTTTCCACTTTAGTAGAGATGGGGTCTCACTCTTGCTCAGGCTGGTCTCAGACTCCTAAGCTCAGGCAGTTCTCCTGCCTCAGCCTCCTGGAGTGCTGGGATTACTGGCATGAGCTACCATGCCAGACCAGAACTTTCATTCTAGTGAGAATGTAACAGTGAATAAGCAAGTAATTTTAGGGGGTGATAGAGGTATGATGAAGAACAAAAAGTCATAGGGTAGAGAGGGACCAGGGTATGAGGGGGTGGCTACATGGTTTCCTTGGGGTTTTGGAAGAAGGTTTTTTTAGGGCTGAATCCGGAGAGGTAAGGAGAAGCCGGCCACAGACATCTGGAGAAAGTACGCTCCAGGGTGAAAGAACAGCACTTGCTAAGGCCCTGAGGCCTGTTTAAGGGACAGAGAGGATATGTCCCTTAAACAGGCCTCAGGGCCGTGCACTGGACAGTTTGGAGATGGAGCAGATTAGGTAGAGTGGGGGCTCACTGGGCTACAGATCATGGGAAGGGGCTTGGGTTTCATTCCAGCAGTGGAAGCCGTTGGTTTGAAGCAGAAGGAAGAGTTAATTTACTACTTTATATAAAGGATCACTTTGGTGGTGGTGTGAAGAATGGGCTGTCCTCGGGGCCAGAGTGGGAAAAGCTAGGAGGCCAGCATGGACACTGTTGGAATAGTCTGGGTGGGGATCGACGGGGGCCCACGAGGAGCAGTGAGGTGGTTCTGACTCCCGTTTGGAGGTGGAGCTGACAACACACCTGATAGTTGCAGGTAGCACTTGCACATTTCGATCCTTGGTGGGGCCGTTTACCAAGATTAGGGGAGGCTGCAGGAGGAACAGTCCAGAAGGTAAAGATGCCAGTCAGGCGTGGTTCATCAGAGATGTGCTGCTGGAATCCCATTTGCCCCCAACACTGTCAGCAGCATCTTTGAGTTGTGTGACATACCTGGAAAGATTAGAATAATGTCCTTTTTGTTGATTCAGGTGCTTGCTTCCTTTTGCCTCAGCAATCCATATTCTTCATTTAATGATACACATGTCAAATGTCTGGGCAGGGTATCCTGCATGGAAAGAGCATACCAGGTGCCCTGGGGCCTGGACCGGGACTGCACTGGCTACCTCAGACCTATGTGCCAAGCACGGAGCAGGATACTTCTCCTAGTGTCCAGCCTGTAGGAATTTATTTTCTCTTGTCGTAGCTGCCACTAAGTAAGTATGCATTGGTTTGTGTTGAATTACGTCTGCCAACGAGTATTTAGTGAGCACCAGCTACTGTGTAATTTTGTCTCAGGCATGGGCCATGACCCCTGCTTAGGTGGGCAGATAAGGCACACGTGAGGCATGTGGGGTGTGTGTGTGTGTGTGTGTAGAGCATGTCTAGCAAAGAGGGCATAGCCGAGCATACGCAGTAGCCCACAGGAGAGCGAGCACGCATGCTCAGAGGTGCCTGCAGGCATCAGGGAGGCTTCCATGTGTTTCCTGGAGGAAAAGGAAGTACAACTGTGCACCTGAAGGGCATTGAGGGCACGCTAGGTGGCCAGGGTTTCTGTTAGGGGATTGGAGAAAAAAAGGATTGAAGAGGTAAAATTAAGGACCATTGACTAGCATGGGGGTTAAAATCAGGTGCTTGTCTTAGTTTGGGTTGCTATAACGAAGTATGATAGACTGGGTGCTACAAACAATATTCCCGTGGTTCTAGAGGTGGGACATCTGATATCAGGGTGCCAGCATGGCCGGCTTCTGTTGAGGGCCTTCTGCCGAGTTTCCCACTGGAAACTGTTTTTACTGTCTTCCAGTTGTGTTCCCAATGTGGAGGAAAGAGGACTAGTTGGTTCTCCGGGGTCACTTTCATAAGGGCACTAATCCCATTCACAAGGGCTGTGCTCTCAGGACCGAACTGCCTCCCAAAGTTTCTACCTCCTAATACCAAAATCATCACCTAGGGTGTTAGGATATCAACACATAAAATTGGGGCCAAGGTGGGTACAGGGGCACAAACATTCAGTCAGTAACTATGCTGAAAAACAACTTGTTGAGTGGGTGAGTGAGTGGAAGGTAGGTATATACCTCTGCTTAGAGGGCCACTAATACCAGAATGAGGGGTTCAGTGGTTCCCACGGCAGTGGGGAACCACCCCCCAGGTATAGCCCGTGCACAAGAGTACTGGAAGAAACCAGATCCTGAAGAAAAACTTTTGAATTTGTAGCCAGCGTTTAATTTATTATAATAATAATGATACTGCTAATAATCACAGTAACTTTTGTAGCTACTTCATTAGCATTATTTTTGCCAGAAGGCCTAGTTAGTTACATGCTTGGCCCCGTGTCTGTGCGGTTAGAGGTTATGGGCTTATCTTGAGGTTTTGCTGCTTTCTTTCCTCACTGCTTCCTGCTGATAGTCTGTCTCACTGTTGGCTCTTTAATCTGTTTGTGCTCCATGAGGCACCACAAAAGCACAGTCTTTGACAAGGTAAATATGCCAAATCCTTATTACAACATTTAATCACTTAGGGAGGTTTCACTCTGGGGTTGGGGTGGGGAGGGTGGTGGGAATGGAAAGAAAAGTCCAGATTGCTTTGATTAACTGCATTTTTCTTTCTGGGTGAATGGGAAGGCTTTGGTGGAAACCTAGAGTTTGAGGCTGTTTCCAGGAAAGAGTGAGAAAGTGGGAAGATTCCAGAGCCTGGTCAGCAGTGTGTATGGAGCACCTATTGTGGGCACGGCACTGGGCTAGGTGATGGTTCCGGAAAGGCAGGAAGAACGCATTTGTTTGTCTTCCTTCTAGAATGGAATGTCAGCCCAGTGCGGTGGCTCACGCCTGTAATCCCAGCCTGCTGGGAGGCCCAGGTAGGTAAACTGCCTGAGCTCACGAGTTTGAGACCAGCCTAGGCAAGAGCAAGACCCCATCTCTAAAAATAGCAGGAAATTGTGGCAGGAGCCTGTAGTCCCAGCTACTTGGGAGGCTGAGACAAGAGGATCACTTGAGCCCAAGAGTTTGAGGTTGCTGTGAGCTGTGATGCTACAGCCCTCTGCAGGAGGAGGGAAAGGGGGACAACAAAGAGAGACTCTGTCTCAAAAAAAAAAAAAAAAAAAAAGAATAGAATGTCCCTGAGGGCAGGGACTTTGGGCTGGGTGGGCCTACCTGGCTCAAAGTGGCCCTGGATAAATTCTCATTGATTGGATGGGCCTTTAAATGCTTGGTAATTGTTCTAAGGATTCAGATTGGTGAGACATCATTTCCAAGGAGAGAAGCCTTTCTCCACTGATAACGCTATCCAAGGCCACTTCCCATGGTTTTTCTCACTATTGCGAGGCTTCTCGTGTGCTGAAAGAGCTGATGCTCAGAGGAGGGCCCTGTCTGTCTTGTTGGCCAGTGTGGTGTGGTAGTCCTACACACAGTAGGTCCTGCGTGCATGTGCACTGCATGAAGAAAGTATTGGTAGAGTTTTGGGCATCTGGACCTCTCAAAAAGCAGGACATGTAGGCATGGAATGAGCCTCCCAACTTGAAGCCTGACTTCACTTACCATGCTACCAAATTTCATTCAAGTATTTTATTGCTCTAAATTATTTACTCCCTACCTCTCCTCTCCCCCAGCCTCCAGCAACATAGGATTTGACTATGTGACTTTCCGTGACTTCATGGTAGACACAGTGTACTTCTGGCTCGTTCGTTGGCTTTGGGCTCTGTCACGTGGCTTGCTTTTACCAATGAGACACTGGCAGATGTGAGCTAGTAGAGCCTGAGATGCACTTGCCTAGTCGGCTCGACTTCTCTGCCGTCACCATGAGAAGAGAGTCCCTCGTGTAGCCGCTGCTCCTTCAGCCTGAGTCCCAGAATGGACACAGCAGACCTGAGCGCAATGTACCAGGAAGAGCCAAGCCCAGATGGACACACGGCTTGAGCCAGACCATGTGCAGTCCTGTCAGCCAATCCTCTTCTGACCCACAGACATGCACGTGAGAATCAGTGATCATTGCTTTAAGTCACAGAGCCTTGGGGTGGTTTATAGTAAAGCCATAGCTGACTGGTACAGATGAGAAGGGCACCTCAGACGGGGGCTGGGCCACAAAGTATGTAATGGAGGGAAAGAGGGAGTGAGGAATGGAAGATGAGGCTGTGAGTATGGATTCCAGCTACATCTTAGAAAGTCTTTAATGTCAGTGTAAGGAATTTGGCCATTTTCCAATAGACATGGGAGTGGGAGGCATTGAAAGTCATTGAGTAAAGGAGGGATGAGATCCAAACTCAGCTAGGGAAGGGTAAGTTGGAACCTAAGGGCAAAATGGTTAAAATGAAGAGGGGACTAAAGGTCAAAAGATCTATTGGAAAGCAGCTATTTTCTCACCATTTTCCAGAGCCTAGCACCCTGCTTTATTTAATAGGTTCTTCATAAATGTTTGTTGAATGAATAAATAATATACCAACACTGTCTGGGTGCTTGACAATAAGGACTTAGGCCGTAAAGCCCATGGTAATTCACCTATTTGCCTACCCATTACTCTCCAATGTTTGCTAAGCCCTTACATTGAATAAGTGCTTGAATCTGGGAATGGGCCTAGGTAGAGCTTACAGAGAGATCCATAGGCTCTTTCTGTATACATTTTGGAAAATGGGCCCCTGAACAAGGAAGTGAGGCCAGTGTGTGAGCGTGAGGTGTGGCGGGGGAGGAGGAAGTTGGGAGCTGGGAAAGGGTCACCTCAAGGCAGGGCCCGCTTTCTGCTCTTAATCATGAGGATGTGCAAGGAGAGGGTTGTCTTCGCTAGCTTCACCTGTGATTTAGAACATGTCGCTTGTCCTCTCACTGAACCCTTCTAGGTTTGTGAATTCTGACTGTCTGACCTTTCCTTTATGGTCAAACTAACTGTCCAGACTTTTTAGGCTTTGCGTCTGTGCCTTCGTTCATTCCTCCGCCCTGGGCCAGTCCCTGAGGAAACACTGATGGTTTCTAGAGGAGTGGATAGTCCTGGGGTCCATAAGTCCCTGAAGTACGACTTCCAGCCCATCATGGACCTCTCCCAGCCTTTGTGCTCAGCTGTGAAATAGTTACTAAAAAGCTTGACTTCAAATCTCAACTCTGCCCCTTGCTGGCTTGTGAACTTGAGTGACTCACTGCTGGGAGTGAGCCCCTGTGAAAGTCATTCCATCCTTCCTGCATGTTGTGAAGGTCCTGGGAGATGGATGTGGAAGAGAGGCTGAGTGTGAATTCTTAGACAATGTCAAGGAGTCCCCAGGACCGGTAGAGGTGAAGATCAAGCCTCAAGTCCAGGCCTTACCTAGTAAGGATAAATGCATCCCAGAGTCCCAGGCTACCTGAGCAGACACACTCAGCGCACATTTATTTGCACTGGCCCCAGGTCAGGACACATTTAATCCCTGCCTGTGGATTCACTTGGGAAAGAAAAACAAACAAGCAAGCCAACAAAACCTCTGGTTTCTTGGTGGTGATAATAGTCCAGGCCCATTTCCTATGTTAACAAGGGACTAATGGCAGTGGCTGTAGGAAATTTGAGGTGGGGAGTGATTCTGGACTTACTGAGATGTGGGACCGTAAGGCTCTGATGATGGGCCCAGGAGAAACCTCCAGAGGTGTGTGCTTGCCAGCACTGATATCTTCCCTTAGGCTGCAGGATCAGCAGCCTGTACATTTCATTCATTTGACAAGTTATTACTGAGAACTTGCTCTGTGGCTGGGAGTATACTGGGTACTGAGATTGAAACCTCCAAACAAAACCATCTTCAGGGCCCTTGTGCGGCTTTAGGTTCTAGTGAAGACAGGTGGCAGATAATAACATAATAAGTAAACAAAACAGTAGGGTGGAAAGTAGGTTGGAAAGTAATGCATGCCATGGACATAGGAGTAATACAGGGTGAAGAGGCTCTGACGTTCCCACACCCCCGATCCCTGGAGCTAGTCTTGTCTGATGTAGTTGGGGCAGCTGAGGACCCCTAGCAGCTGTAGCTCTTGTTGGAACTTCCATCCCAGGGGTCTCATACAGGGTGAGTGGGAAAGGTGATTCAAAGGGGTATGTTGTCTTGGAGTGTGTGTTATGTGTGTGTGCACGCGTGCACTGGGTGCAGTTCTGTGTTCCTGAACCCAAGATAGGTAACTTTGGATTAACCACTGTTTGGGATTAGCTCCCCAGACAACTAAGTTATTTTCTCTTTTTGGCAGCTCATGCCTAAGGTCCTGGCCTTCCATCAGATGGTTTAGCATCTTGGGAACTTGGGTTTTGAAGGGAGCAAAACCCCAGTTTTTGTCACAGGAGCAGTTCATAGCTTACCTTCTTGGGCTCTCTGTAGAGCAAAGATTTGCTGAGCAAGTTGGAATGGAAAATACATATTCATGAGGAAGCGTGCACCTGGGTTATGAACACGTACTTATCACAAGGCAGGGATGTTATTTATTTCAAATCAAATATTAAGATGTTAATTTAAACAGTTCTTATCTCTAGGAAAGCAGGTAGTGTAAGTGTCTCCACTCGCTGACACTTTCTTGCCATGTTTCAGTTACCATGGGAACCAATCAGCCAGGTGGTGCCCATCACTTCGGCGCTGTGTGTTACAGTCATTAGTCTCATCTGTCCTTGAAAACATGCTGTATACTGTGAGATAACACACAGTGCACCTCATTTAGGCAACAGGGTACAGTGAGCTCTCCCACCAAAATAAATGAGCTAAACAATAAAATTGAAACCGCTAGGTGTCATGATGTTGGCTGACACAACCGCGTTGGATGGAAACCTTATAGATGTGTTTGTCATGGACAGCAGCCAACTCTTTAATCGGTTCACCTTTTCCTTGGAGACTCGGGGTCATCTGTAATTGCCCTGGACGCCGCATGATGAAGTGTACAACAGTATTGCCTTTTCTCTGGACAACCCTAAGCTGCTGTTATTCCCTAGTTCCTGGGGATCTTTCTGATCATTTACCCATTTCCCTTATCGGAGTTAGGGAGAACATTTGGACTTCTTACTGGAGCCAGCATCCCGTGGAACATACTGGTTGTTTGAATCTTTTGTGAGCTAGGAAGCCAGAAAATCAGATCTAGTGAGAGAGAATTCGAAGCTAAACTAATTTCAGATGGAGATGCTGAATCGTATCTTCTAGGAGTCAAGTGCATGAGTGTGGTGTGGTGTTAATCTTATTGTTTGAACATGTGTCCTGGGTATGCTACATAGAGGACTTCTGGATACAGGGAGTATTACCATGTGCACATGAGTGTACACGCATGCCCACATGTGTTTATTCTTGTACACTCGTGAAACATGGAGATGTGGTAACTCAGTTAATCCAGCTTCTGAAGGGCCCTCTCTAGGCACAGGGGTCTAACGTGTACTTTGTGGTCCTGCTTAGTGAATAAAAGCTTCCAGGAGGCCAATTTCAGCTCAGTAAAGGAAGAATGTGCTAACAGAGAAGTCCAATCTTAGAACAGCTGCCTTCGGGGCTCTGAGCTCCTGTCACAGGAGTGTGCCAGAGGAGGCTGGGTAACTTAGTCATGCAGTCATACAGTTGAGGGGATTTAAGCACTTGTCAAGTGGCTGACATGTTTTTTTAATTTTTTCAACTTTATTGAAATATAACCAAAGTATACTAAACTATATATTTGAAGGGTTGACCTCAGTGATTTTTAAAATCTCTTCTTGAGGCTTGGCGCCCATAGCACAGTGGTTACAGTGCCAAGCACATGCACCGAGGCTGGTGAGTTTGAATCCAGCCCGGGCCAGCTAAACAATGACAACTGCAACAAAAAAAAAATAGCCTGGTATTGCGGCAGGTGCCTGTGGTCCTGGCTATTTGGGAGGCTGAGGCAAGAGAATCACTTAAGCCCACGAGTTTGAGGTTGCTGTGAGCTATGACGCAACAGCACTTTACTGAGGGCAACTTAGTGAGATTCTGTCTCAAAAATAAATAAATAAATAAACAATAAAATCTCTTCTTAAGCAAAGCTGTATTATCCAAATATAAATCTGCATGCCTACTGTATACATGCATCCCAGGGTAGCACTCTTCTCCCAGGTGGGCCAGAATTACCAAGGTTTGTGCCAGGTGCTCACAGGCAGTCTGTGCACCTTCTTTGGTCTTTCTAGTAGAACACTGGGTGGAGATGTGTCCCTCCCTGCCTCCTGTGGTGAGCTCTTCATCTCATACAATTGGGGATGGATGACATTTGGTTTGGTGTCAGCTGACAGCTAGGCAAGTCAAGAGCCCAACTCTAAGTGGCTGACAAGTGCTGCCAGGCCGTCTTCCAGAAGGATGGTGGAGGCTTTGGGCTGTGTGAGGCAGGGCCAGGGAGCATCTGCAGGGTTTCTACAGTCAGGCAACAGCCCTGCTGCCCTGGTATGTCCAGGTATCCTAACACGCAGCCCTGCCACCCTCCCACCATCTGGGTCTCAGTGGAACTCAAGCCCTTGGACCCTGTGCTGACATTCAAAAGGACTTTGTAAACAGCACCAAATACTCCTTCAAGCAACATGTGTGGCTGTGCATGGCAGTGCTGCAGTATGTGGCTGGGGCTGCTTGTTACTTGGGTTCCTTCCCTCTGGTTTAGTCAGTGAGGAGTATCTAATGCACAATGTCCCTCTTAATGGGATAGAGAAAGGACAGGAAGGATTCTTATTCTTCCTTCCCTGCTCTACTGGCTCTTCATGACCTTGAATCCTGAGCATTTCCAAGTGGGAGGGGCTTTGCATTGCCTTGAGACAGCCCCAGATCTTATGGCACCAAGAAGGAAGATGCAGCCACATTTCCTCCTGTACTAAAGTGGGGAGGAGGTATGCTCTCCTGGTTAGATATCATGCACCTTGTCACAGCTTGGGGAAGGGGTCCAGGGACAGCTGGGCAGCTTTCCTCAGGACGAGGGGAGAAGGAGCAATCAGATGTTGCCAAAGCCAGCCAGGTGGCACTGGGCTTGCCCTCTCTCTGCCTCAGCTTGCTCCACAGGAGCTCATTAGACTCTCGGACCCCAAAGTGGGTATTTTTTTAGTTGGGAGAGGGATGCTCAATTGCACAATCCAGATCTGTAATTTGGATCTGGATCCAGATCTGGCCATGGACCTTGCCACACACCCCATTGCTTTGCAAAGCAGAGATGTTAGCCTCAGAAAAGTCAGACTTCTGCTGTTGTTGAAACTCTTCCCCTCTTTCTTATGATGGGCTGTTCCTTCTTCCCCCAGGGAACTTGGGTGGAAACTGCAACCTGGTCTTGAGGCTTCACTTGAACCTTCTTGATCAAGTCCTGGAAGAAAAATCAAAGGCTATTGAGGAAGAATCACATGCAGTGTTTAAATTCCCTGAATATGTTTCTAAACAAAAAAGACTTCTTCTTTGAAGATCAAGTCAGATGGCTGAGTGCCATGAAGAAGGCTCTAAGGAGTTAGGTAAAACCCTGGGATAAGGAGAGGTGGTGTCTGCCTGGAGTAGGGGGGGCAGCACCCTCCCAGGGCAGGGCTTCTAAGGGGCCTCTTACCTGTGCAGCCCCTAGTGGGGGTGTTGCTTCCCCTTTTGGCTTCCACTGTTGTCTATGCAACATGAGAGAGGCAGCTGGATGGGAGCGGGGGCTTGTGCTCAGCTTGGAGCCTGAGTACCATATTACTGGAATACTGCAGTTGAAATCCCAAGGCTGTTCAATATTAAAAGGAATCAAACAAACAAAACACACCCCAAAACTACTGGAAGCAAAACTGTGACGATAATAAAAATTGCAAGTTTTTATTCCCGCAAATATATCCTATCCATGGTGCAGACTCTTACCTTTTTCTTGACCAGAACCCTGGAGTAGCATTTTGACAAAATAATTTGGGACAAGGAATGTGAGTTGGTTAACAGGGAAAACATTTCAAAAACATGACACCCAGTAGACTAAGGGTCAGGAGGTCTTCTCTTAGTAAAAAGTCTGGAAACCATGTTTTTAGTATTTCAGAATTCTTTGTGAAGATGTATCCTTTCCTCAAAAAGTCTATGGGTGACTTTCACAGACTCTTCCACTTCTAAAATTGCAGATTGGCCAAGGATGGGGTCAGGAACATGCTAAGTCTGCTCACTGGAAGGGACCTCTTTGTCCTCCAGCAATGGACTCAGGTCATGATTTCTGCATATAATGTGACCGTAATGTTCCCTGTTCTTCTCCGTTAATTTCTGAATTGGCTTGTTAAATCTATACATTCCAGAGACTTGGTCCAACATTCCAGGGAACCTTTCCATGGACAATCAGAGTAGGAGGGCTTTTAACCAGGGTTTGTTTAAGCAGAGAGAATGTGAAAAAGAGAAATGGAAGACTCTGTAGAACAAATTATCTTAATTTCTTCAAAAGAGACCTTCACAGTTACCATGGCCCAAATCTTTCTTTTGCTTCATGAAGTGTCTCAGTCCGGCCTTTGGCCCTGGCCCATGTTCACATCCTCACATGTTTGTTGAGCTCTTATTGCAGACAAGAGAGTGTTAACTCTATCAGAGGGTCAATGGAATAAACTCTGAGGTGTTCTTTTTCTGTTTCCTTTCCATGTTGTTTTTGGGACACAAACATGTAAGTGAGTTTGAAACTTCACAGGGCAGTTGCCAGGGGAGGGTGTCAGTCTTCCTGCCAGTTGGGTACATAATGTACCACACATGTGAGCAAGGCACTGGGGAATGTTAGCTGGAATTAACAACCACACAAGAACCGGAAGCAAATAAATAACCCAAGTGTTCAAAGGCCATTTATCAGCTCACTTTATCTACAATGCTGAATGCTAACTTTTTACTTGACTTACCTTTTCCCTTCCTCTGACCTTCAGAATTCTTCCCACATTCAGGATTAAGTGAATTTGCTTTCACGCTTCTTCATGCCCTGGCTTAAGGGAATGGCCTGCTCTTTCTCTCAGAAGTGCTTTGGTCTCCAAGAGGCAGTGCTAGGCAGTGAGAAAATGCTCTGGCCTGGGTTGAGAGGCATGGCTGGTTCTGGTGCCCAGCCCTGCTGGTCTCTCTGTTCACCACCTGTAACCTGGGGGTGGAGCTAGTAGTGGATGCCCAAGCCTTGTCCAGATGTCACCTGCCAGCTATCACTGTCCTCAACAAGCATGTCTTGAACACACAGGGAATGCATACTGCAAGACACCCATTTGTGAGATGGTCCCTACTCTCAGGAACCTGTTAATCTCATTTTGGGAGAGAACCCATCAAATAAATGCTTATGTGTGTTTTAGTCAGTTTGTGCTTACTGCCCTGGCATGGACACAGCTGGTCCCTAATAATGGCAGGTGTACAATTAATTTTTAGTGAATGAATGAATAGATGGATGGATACCAGAATTATAGTGAGTCAATTCCAACCCAGAGGTAAACCAGCCAGGCTCACCTTGTTTCACATCTGGGCCTGCTCACATGGCACATTTGTGTGACATGGAAGTAGGCATGCCTTCCACTGAGTGGATGTAGCCCCACACTGGATGCGTGGCTTGTCATCAGGAGTCTTCATGTGGGGATCAGACGGTGCCATTGTACATGCTGACCCTGCTGGATAGATTGGATATGAGAAGAAACAGAGGTAAAGAGCACCCACTCTGAAGCCAGTTTACTTGAATATACATGCTAGTTTCACCACTTTGTACCAGTTTCTCAGTTTCCTCATCGCTAAAATGGGGGAATAACAGTACCTACTTCAAAAGGCTTCTGTGAATAGCCTAAATAACTCGATCAGTGTATGCAAAGTGTTTACAGCAGTGCCTGCCACATGGAAGAATGCATTAAGTATTAGCTATTTTTCAAGCTCTTTATTATAATTAAGGGGAGAGGGAACAGGATCTGGGGGACAGAGGGAACTGTGGAACAGCTCAGTTTCTGAGCTGGCTTTGGGTGAAAGGGTGGGAGGAGAGGTCCGCGGCCCTTGTTTGGTGGGCTGACCAATGTGAGTTGGGTTTCTGAAGCTGCAGCTCTCTATAGCCCTTGGGTAAAACCTGGCAGGTGGTTTACTATGGTGGTAGAGTCAGGAAGTCATAGGTGAAATTGGGTGGCCTACAGCTTGGTTCTGGTTCTGAGCCACAAACACCCCTGAAACGCCCACCCCCTACTCTTACTTGAATGGTGGGAATTTAGCAAACAGCAGCTGGAACCAGCCAGATCAGGCAGGTGGTCAGGAGATAAGTAGGTAGGCCAAGATAAAGGGACTCATCTCAGTGTTAGCAGGCAGGAGCTCAGTAGATATACACTGCTCAAAGCTCCTTGCAGACCTGACTGAGATCAGGTCTCTAGCAGCCAGACCACCAGTCCCCTCCCCTGGGGCTGCCCCTGAGCTGGTAGGCTTGCCCTGAGCATGTGAGCAGAGCCAGCAGGGACCTGCAGCCTGCACAGGAGGAAGGTGGGGAGCTCAGACATCTGGAGCTATTGAGTTGAGGGCCTTGGGAGGAGGGTTAGGATGTGGATGACCAGAGCTGAGGCTGAGGCATTACAGGTGGAAGGAGGGAATCCAGTGAAGATTCCAGGTGGCCTTACACCAATGAGATCCAGAAATAGGAGTCATGTTTTGTGTGCTTGGAACAAAGTGACTGCTTGTGCTCCTAGGGGAGTCAGACTCAGGAAATGCGGCCAGAGCAGGGCAGCCTCGAAAACCCAACCAGTCACAAAGAGCCACTGGCCATTCTTTGCCCAGGCATTTGTAGTCAGAGTTAACGTTAGTATAATGACTCAGACCGTGACACAGAGCCTACTCTGCTGTCTGTGTCTATACTACAATCGGATCATAACAGAGAGGCAGGGTGCAGGAGAGGTGGTGGGGGGAGAAAGGATTCAGGGAGCAGATGACTGGAAGCATTTGGAGAAGGCTCATAACATGAGAGCTATGATTGAAGCTTGCACAGTGGAAAGGCCTAGGCAGAGGCAGTAGGATTGGAGAGGAAAGGGGAGATGGGAGAAGTATCAGCAAGGAAAAGGCCCCAGGGCTTGGTGGCTGTTGAGCTACAGCAGGCATGTGTTAATGGGGGTGGGGAGGCCAGCTGTGGGTAGAAAAGAATTCCACATCTATCCTGTAGGACTCAGGTGAACGTGAAGGGCCCGTTAGGACAGGCTGTCAGGCAGCTGGACCCTAGGGAGGGCAGCTGGCCTGGAGATGAAGACTCAGGGGCTTCTGGCAGAGCTGAAGCCAGGGGCATGGGAGGATGGGCACAGGGAAAAAGAGAAGACCAGTGACAGAAGTTGGGACCACCGCCATCCTCAGGGCCAAGTTGGGAGAGGCCATGTAGCAGGCTCAAAAGGCAGGGGACACGGTGGCCAGAAATGTGAGAAGCAAAAGGAGAGTGTGTGTCTTCCTGCTGTGCCCAGCCTCTGGGAGCTTCTGCGACAGTGCCCAAGCTGGTGCCTCTGCTGGAATCCATGCCACCCAACACATAGGCACACACACGCATGCCTGTACATGCACCAACATGCACACACAGACACAGACATGCAAACACGTGTACACACACCAACATGCACTCATAGACGCACAAATAACATGCACACACAGAGACGCACAGACACATACAGAGTACACAAACATGATGCACGTACACAGGCAGACACACATGCACACACATACATACCTGTACACGGACACACAGACACACATGCACACACATACATACCTGTACATGGACAAACAGACACACAGACACACAGAGACATGCACACACATACATACCTGTACACGGACAAACAGACACACAGAGACACGTACACACATACACAGATAATAAACAAGCACACACACAAATACACATATACGTAGACACACACATACATACACAGAAACACACACAGACATGCTTACCCCCATGACCTCCTTCAAGCGTCCGCTCCAATCTAATTTCCCCTGGAAAGCTCTCAGCGGCTCCCTGCCCCAGCGCCGTGTCAGCTGTCCCCTTCTCTGTGCCCGCACCCCCTCCCCACCTTCTCCGTGGCACCTGGCAGACTGTATTGCAGTCGCCTGCCTTATTCAGGGTCTCCCCACCTGACTGTAAGCTTTGCAGGTTGACCCTCTCTGCAGTGCCACAGTCCCCGGGTAGCACTTGCTGCAGCCATGAATCCTGAGCAGACGTCAGTACAGAGACTTTCCAGGGGAAGGGAGGGAGGTGGGGGAAACAGAGGCCTGAAAAAGCTGGGAGTATTCAGCTGTGCGCTTTCAGACTGTAGCAGAGTGCATGGTGGTGGCAGGGGAGAAAGTCCCATCAAGAGAATGTCCCCCTTGGTTCTAGCTGCCAGAATCAGTCACTCGTCTCCAAGTGGCCAGTCACTGACTGACCATCTATACCATGGTTTGAATCTGTTGTGACCCTCACTGGCCTTTCCTTGTTACTTGGCATCTTTTGTCTCTGTAGTCCTTTGGAACTGTGACTTGGACTTCTGTAACTGGGCAGGTAGTAGGCCTTCAGGAAATGCTTGTTTGAATGAAATTGTATCCATTCATAAAAGGAGAGCCAATCAAGGGGAGAAACTGCCTGCCACCCAGAGGGGAATGGAGCTCACATTGTCCAATCCTTTGAAGTCCTCTGAACACCAAGGAGGGAGGCTGAGCCGTTGCTGGAAAGAGCGAGCACTTGGAGATGGGGTGGGTTCAGCCCTGGGTCACCAGCTCCCGGGTTAGGTAAAGGAGGATGAACCTCACATATTCTAGGTATCTTCTTAAGCCAAACATAAAGGCCAGCACCCATTCACTAATCCACACAGCAGCCTTAGGACATGGCTCATAACCTGACTCCTCACCTTATTTCATGCAAGAGCACAGGGAGACTCAGAGGTGAGGTGACTAGCGTAGGTCTCAGAACTGGTCAATCACAGGTTCCCTAATTGTGTGTATAGCACATGTCACTGATACTGATCCCCTAAGTCCAGAGCTGCATCGGCTGTCCAAGCCTGGCCATCCCACCACCCTGGAGCCCTCTGTAAGCAGGAAAAGCTCTCTTTTGTCTGAGAAAGGGTAGGCGTGAACCTTCAAGAAGGGGTAGGGTGGGGGAGCCTCCCTTACACAGTAGAGCCCTGTGATTTTAAGAGCCAAGGACCGGACTGTGTAACTTGAATACACAGTATTTAGGGCCAAGCGCTCTGTCTTGGATGCCTGCAAATATTTGACATGATGTCATGAAAAGCTATGAAAGTGTCTCTCCATGCTCCAAGGAAGGAATTAGGCATTTGCACGTATGCATGTGTTCAATTTTGGCTGTTCTGATTTTTCTGAAAACACAGCTATTCCAGGCCCCTGTGTGTTCCATTTCTATAGGGACAAGTCCCAGGAGCCTGATTCCTCTCGCCCCATTCTCTTAGGCTGGTTAGATGGTCCTCTGTGGCATTTTTCAATCATGTGCTGTCAGGAGCTAAAAAAATTAAAACAAATCAAATGTTCTCCCATCCCTGAATGAAAGCAGGGGATTGCTCAGTTGTCTATGGATTGAGCTGGAACCTAGTGGAGGAGAGGGGGAGGTCAGAAGTGTTGGTCAGGCAGAGTCCCTCTTCTGTCACAGCAGAATGAGGCTGTCATAGACATCAGAGGGAGAAGGGACCAGGCCTTCTTTATGGGAGCAAGTAGTTGAGAAGACTCAGAAGAGAAAGACTAGA
Source organism: Perodicticus potto (assembly GCA_963574655.1). Classification (NCBI taxonomy): domain Eukaryota; kingdom Metazoa; phylum Chordata; class Mammalia; order Primates; family Lorisidae; genus Perodicticus; species Perodicticus potto. Next base: position 34,793 of record CAUYRH010155312.1, on the reverse strand, counting down.
ATTGCCCTTGGGAGGGCACGGTGTCCTGCAGGAGAAAGGTCATTGGGGAGAGTGGTTCTGAAAGCCTGGACAATGCGTCTTCCTCTTTAGGTGCTCGGCAGATGCAGAATGAGTGGAGGAGGGCCTGGATCATGGGAGCCCCAGAGTCTCTGCACTGTGCATTCTTCCAGCCTCATTGGAGAGACAGGCATGCAAATGTGAGCCTAGTTGTGGGTGATGGGTGCTGAGATGGAGGGGCGTGCTTGAGGGCCTGGGTGTCAGAGAAGGGACCCGAGAGGAAAAGGAACTGATTTAAGAAGGGGGAAAGTATCTTAGATACAGGAACAGCTGCCAATGGATGGGACCAGAGGCCTGAAGCTCCTGGGCATGCTCCGGTTTGAGGCCAGTGCTGGCTTGGCTGCCCTCTGCTCCCTGTCTAAAGGCTGCTGGGTGTCTGTACTGGGGTCTCAGGGGAACCCCGCTGTGAGGACGCAGCAGAGGCCATAAGGAGGTCTAGATTAGCAAAGGCAGGAGGGAGTAGGGGTGGCTTCCTGGAGATGCACTTGGGGCCTTGATGAAAGAGTGCATTGGGATGAGTAGGAAGGCAGGGTAGGAGCCCAACAGGAGCACAGAACCAGGGGTGGAATGGGAACACCCCGTGGTGGGGGCCTCAGACTGCAGGGTGCCTGTCAGTGACACCAAATACAGTGACTGGTGCCTTCTAGCGAGGCTGCAGCTCACTTCTCTGAACTTAAGTGAACACTAGGAAGAGATCCTTGGGTCAGAAGATGCTTCCTACAATAGGAGCGGCTGCACTCAACTCAGAGCGCGGAGCATGCTAAGTGAATCAGGGGTCAGACTCAGCCCTTATGCCTCTAGACAATGGCTTTGACCATTCCGTGCCTCGGTTTGACTGCCCAGAACATGAGAACGTTGGAGGAGATCGCTGGCATTCGGTATTCTGTGATTATCTCACTTTCTGACCTTGAGCAAGGCACGTCACTTTTGGGACCTGCTGCCTAGTTTATGAAGTGGGGAGAAGGATGCATCACTGCTCTTCAGCTCACTGAGCATTTGGGGGGACTGTGCAGATAGTCTCCCTAAAACAAGCCTCTGGACAAAGGTGAGGGCCAGGGGACACTGGGCCACCAGAACCTCCCGGCCTGCTGCCCTACGGCAAGGCCTGCCTCCTCCTCTGATGCCGCACCCGTTTGAGGACGGCATAGCCCAGCCAGCTATGCCCACATCTGCAGTAACTTCCCCAGGCTGTGGTAGCCAGCCTGGAGTCTGGCCCTGTGCAAACTCACCCACATGCCTGGCACAGGAGCGCAGGCAGGCTCACCTGGCACAGTAGCCCCCCAGCCCTAAAGGACAGCGTCCAGTCTGCTCTCGGCCAGCATCCTGGCTCCGGCGCTCTGAGCTCACCAAGGTTTATTTATTTATCATTTGTTTGGGGTGAAATGGGAGAGAATCAAATCCAATGCGCTGTTTTAGCAGCAGTTGGTGGAAAGAAAGGCATGTCTGTTTCTCCCAAAAGAATCCCCCGCACTGTGGCCCTGGCCCCTTGGTTGGGTTTCAGCAGACAATGCCTTCCTTTCTCCCTGTGCCCGACGGCTCGCCCCTGCCTGCCCGCCCGCCTGTCTGCCCCTGGTCCAGTGGGCCTGCTGCTGCCCGCTTGGCTTGGCTGGGCTGCTGGGAAGGAAGGGAGAAGAGATGCCTGAGGCCTTGGCCCAGCTGTCCAGCCTGGCTTACACGGCCCTGCATGTCCTTTGGGGCCGCCATACTCCTGTGACTTCCACCTCTCTCAGTTTGGACCCCATTGGTTGATAAAAACACACTGAATGCCTACTGTGTGCCAGCACTGTACCCACAGAAGTGAGGCCAGGGCCAGGGTTTAGGCCTCAGGTGAGCCCCAGAGCTCCTCCCACCACTGTCAGCTTTCTGTTGCTGTATGCGGATGGAAAAATGGAGACTTTAAGAGGGTAAGGACTTGCTAAGTTCACAGAGCAAGGTGTTGGTGGCTGAGATTGTGGGGCACATCTTTCTACTGCTCTGGGAGAGGCAAAGATGGGTGGCTCAGCAGGGCTGAGGATGACCGAGACAGCCTCTTTGGGTGACCTCAGTGTCCCTGCCTGCTTGTCCATAGCCGCCTCTTCTCCCACCCTCAGTAACCTGGCTGAAGCTGCTCGTCACACCCAGAATAGAGCCCACAGCCACAGCCGGCCCCTTCGTGCTCTGCTCCCTGTCTGCCTCTCCAGCTTCAATGTCTCCCCTGAAATTTTCCATCTTTGCAGTTTCTCAACTCTTCACACACACTTCTGCCTCAGGCCTTTGCACTTGAACTCCTCTCCCGGAGCTCTTTTCTATGCTGTGTGTGTGTGTGTGAGTGCACAGGTGCATGCATGCGCGGATACATGAGGTTCATGACAGAGAAGGAACCCATCATTTGTCACTTCCTAAAATTGTAGTACTTATTTGCCTACTTGTTATATTTCTGTCTCCCCACTAACATGTAGCTCCATGCCTGAAACATTCTAGGAGCTTGGTAAACATGTGTTGTTTTTTTTTTTATTAAGTCATTTGTACGTAGATCATACATACATTTATGCCATTATGGGATTCAATGTGTTGATTATTTGTACAAATTGGAGTGTTTACATGCTACTAATTAACATAGCTTTCACCTCATTTATCCAATTACAGCGTTAAGACATTTGTGTTCTACACTTGATAGATCCAACTTGTACTTACATTGTGCTCCATAGGTGTGGTCCCCCCATAAACCCTCACTCTATCAACCCACACCCCTCCCTTCCCCTCTCCCTCCCTTTCCCTCCTTCATCCTAGGCTATAGATGCAAGTGTAAGTGATTATAAATTGGTTTCACAGTAGTTCTGAGTACATTGGATTTTTTTTCCATTCCTGAGATACTTTACTAAGAAGAATATTTTTCAGCTCCATCCATGTAAACATAAAAGAGGTAAAGTCTCCATTTTGTTTAATGCTGCATAGTATTCCATGGCATACATATACCACAATTTATTAAGCCATTTGCGGGTTGATGGGCACTTGGGCTTCTTCCATGACTTGGCCATTATGAATTGAGCTGCAGTGAACAATCTGGTGCAAATACCTTTATTGTCAAGTGATTTGTGTTCCTTTGGATACACACCTAGAAGAGGAATTGCAGGAGCAAACGGTAGGTCTACATTTAGATCATTGAGTGTTCTCCAAAATTCCTTCCAAAAGGAACGTACTAGCTTACATGCGTATTTTTTATAGACAAGATCTTGCTCCATCTCCCCAGCTAGAGTGCAGCAGATCACAGCTCACAGCAAACTCAAACTCCTGGGCTCAGGTGATCCTCCTGCCTCAGCCTCCTGAGTAGCTAGGACTGCAGGTGCACACAACCAATGCCTGGCTAATTTTTAATTTTTCTGTAGAGACAGGGTTTCACCATGCTAGTCAGGCTGGTCTTAAACTCTTGACCTCAAGCAGTCCTCCCACGTCAGCCTCCCAAAGAGCTGGGATTATAGATGTGAGCCACTGTGCCTGGCCAACATGTGTTGTGTAAATGAATAAGTGAATGAAATATAAAATGATGTGTCTTGGTTGGGAGGACTTTTTCTTATGTTTCATTGTTTCCTCTAGAAGTTTCTGGGACCTTGGGAACATAGATCTAAAGAGCCATTGGCCTAGGAAGTCCAATCAGAGTGGACTGGTGGGAAGAGGCCAGCAGTGTTAGGCAAGGAAGGGAGGTGACCATGCTTCAGTGCCAAACAGACCTTTGGGACTTTGGGCAGTTAGTCCTCTAGACCTCAGTATCCTTATCTGTAAAGTGTGAATCGTCATAATCATATTGCTTTCAAGGATTGCTTTGAGTAAATGATGTAATATATAAAAAGCACTTAGAATGACTGGCCCATAGTAAGTGTTCCAGTAGCATTAATTAAAATGACTCATAACATTATCTATTAGTTCTTATCAAAATCATGGAAGCTGGGGGACTTAGGGACATAAGGAGGAAGACAGAGAGTAACAGGGGTGATGAGGAAGCTTGGCCAGAGGGAGTGGGGCCCACAGATAGGAGATGATTCAGGGGAGAGAAATGGTGAGTGTTAAGTAACCAAGAAAAAGGGAAGCATCTTGGAATTTTGAGAAAGGAATACAGAGATTAAGGAGACAGAAAGATCATCTTATTCCTCACTTGGGAGGGTCTTGGAAGCTTATGGAAAAGTAAAAAGTTTGCATTCTCTTCCCAACAAATGCAATGCAAAAAAAAGAATTTGGGGTGAGGTTTGGGAGGGGGACTTCTTTAACTCTCCTGAAGATGAAAATATGGTCTGGCTTTTTAAATCCAAAGGGGTGGAGAGAAGCAGGGAGATCTGGACATTTGGGTTTAAACCTGAGGGCTGTACTCTCCCATTTGGCCAGAACATTAGCAGGTAGAAAGTTAATGGTCTGAGAGAGGCGTATTTCCCACCCAGACGTGCCGGGCATAGCAGGTTGTCTGAGGTGACAGTGCAGGCCTGTTTGGGAAGTTTAATATTTGACTAGGCCCCTTTTACCTTTTGCAAAGCCATTTTGCTTACTGGCCTTTAGTGGTCTGTCTGCTCCCCCTAAAGGATGTCTCTGGCAAGCCATCGCCCAGGAAGTGGCCTTAGGATAATAGCACCTTTGCCCCGCATGCCAGCATCTGTTTGTCACCACTGACGATCCCAGCGACATCATCACTATCTTTCACGTTAGAGCTGTGCCATTAGAATTTTAGAACTTTTGACCTCAACATTCAAAGCCTATGGCTCCCAAATTCCAGAATTTTAGTTAGCAAGGTTTTAACAGCCATGTCGCCAAAGTCCAGAGCCTTTTGGGGTGCATATGTCTGCCTTCACACCCATGACACTAGGTCTGCTCTGTGGCTTGCCTTTCTGTCTAAGGAGTACTGGATTAGAAGTCAGGTCCGGGTTTCTGGTGGGTTGTGTATAGTTACGGGCACGCAGTTCATCTGGCTGAGCCTCGGTTTCCTCACCAGTAGCATGGGGATCATAAGTGGCCACCCCGTGAGAATCCAGGAGAAGATGTGTTGGAAGAAAAGTGCCCTGAAGATGGGAGCTACTCCTGTGTTCGCACACAATGGCCCTGCTCAGCGTCAGTGTCAATGACACTGGAAAAGCCAGCTGAATGACCTGCCTGTTTTGGCTTTTCCTTTGCTCTATGGGCCGTGTCCACCCTGTGCTATTTACACAGACTTTTAACTGGGTCGACACCCCAGCTCCTCCAGCCCTGTCTTCCGGTCCTGCTGCTTGCCCTCTTCTTGGTGCCCACATGCACAGGGAATGCATGACTAATCGCTTCCCTGCTTTTGGGCCCTCTGTTACAGCATGCTGCAGAGCTGCTTTGTATATGAGTTATATACGCATGTGTTAATGATGTCATTATGCCCCTCCTGCCCCGTCCCTCCTGGATGTTTGGATCTAATAGCATTGGCTGACTAAGGGCCAGGCCCTTGACTTTTTTTTTTTTTTTTTTTTTTGAGACAGAGTCTCACTCTGTCACCCTGGGTAGAGTGCCATGGCCTCATAGCTCACAGCAACCCCATCTCCTGAGTTCAAGCAATCCCCTTGCCTCGGTTTTTTTTTTTTTTCTTTCTTTCTTTCTTTTTTTTTGAGTAGAGATGAGGGTCTCACTCTTGCTCAGGCTGATCTCAAACTCCTGAACTCAAGCAATCCACCTGCCTTGGCCTCCCAGAGCATTAGGATTACAGGCGTGAGCCACTGTGCTCGGCCTCCCTCAACCTTTCTGAATTTTAATTTCCTCACTATTAACATGGGAGAAAGTAACATACACCTTACAAAGTTGGAGGGAAAGATGAGCAGTGACAAAAAATAAAGCATTAAAAATGGCTGGCACTTAGTAGATGCTCATAAATATTAGTAGAGATGACAAAATAGAGTGGGAAGAATATAAGCTTCAAATGACAGCTCTTCCATTTGAGAGTTTTAAGAATTTAGATGGGATACCTAACTCTTCTAAGCCTCAATTTTCTTGTCCTTAAAAATCCTTCAAACTGGTAAGATAGAATTGCAGCCAGGGTTTTATGTTAATATTAGCAAAATGCATGGAAGAGGCCAGGCATTCAGTAAGTGGTATCTATTATTATTGTTTTTTACCTCCTTAAAGAAAAAATCTAATCTTTTCCCATCCCCTTAGGCTATTCTGTATAGCAAAATTGAGTCTCTGGAGTGAATTGAATTAGCAAAACTGATAACTCAGATGGAAGAGATTATAGGGAGTAGTGAAAAAAGAAAATACAGGCTTAAGAGGATAGAGGAAGAAACATTTCCTAACTTACTTTCCAACTTTATGAGGCCAGCATTACCCTGATACCCACACCAAACTAAGACAAGCTAAGCTATGAAATATATAGACCAATATCCCTTGCGGCATGAACATGGGTGCAAAAAGTCTCAACAAAATTGTTAGACATTCAAATCCAGCAAAACATCAAAGAATAACACATTGTAATCCAGTAATTATCCTAGGAATACAAGGCTGGTTTAATGTTCAAAAAATTAAATCAACGTAATTCACAATGGAAATCAACAGACTAACAAAGAAAAGCCCATAGAATCATTAGATGCAGAAAAATCTTTTGACACAACTTAATACTGCTCATGAAAAAACTCCCCATGTACCAACTTTAAGAGAACTTTGTTTACCTGATAAAGAACATTTACAAAAACCTGCAACTTAACTTCATACGTAATGGTGAAAACTGAATATTTTCCATTAAGATCAGGAACAAGGCAAATTGCATATCTGATAAAGAACTTGGATGCAGGCTCGGCACCTGTAGCGCAAGTGGCTAAGGCGCCAGCCACATATACTAGAACTGGCGGGTTCAAATCCAACCTGGGCCCGCCAAACAACGACAACTATAACCAAAAAATAGCCGGGCGTAGTGGCAGGCACCTGTAGTCCTAGCTACTTGGGATGCTGAGGCAAGAGGATCGCTTAAGCCCAAGAGTTTGAGATTGTTATGAGCTGTGACGCCAGGGCACTCTATCCAGGGCAAAAGTTTGAGGCACTGTCTAAAAAAAAATAAAAAATGAACTTGGATACAGAATATCTAAAGAAGGAATGCTCAAAACTGAATGATACAAAAACAAACACAATAAAGAAAAATGAGCAAAAGATTAGGACACTTCTCCAAAGAAGATATATAGATGGCAAAGAAGGACAATAAAAGATGCTTAAACAGGTTTAGTCATTAGGAAAATACAAGTTAAAATGACAGTGGGATACCACTCCATGCTATTCCAATGGCTACGATTAAAACTGATAATACCAAATGTTGATGAGATTATGAAGTGACTACTCACAGCATACTTTGCTGCTGCTGATGCAAAATGGTACAGCTACTTTGTAAAATAGTTGCACAGTTTTTGTAAAGTTAAACATCTACTATACCCAGAAATCCTACCTCTAGATATTTATCCAAGTGAAATTAAAGCCTATGTTCACACAGAAACCTGTACACAGATGTTTATAGTGGCCTTATATCTAATCATCCCCAATTGGGAGCACCCCATAATGTTCCTCAACTGGGGAATTGATAAACACACCATGGCATAGCCAGGTAATGGTTCAGCAATAAAAGGAAAAGAACTCCTGATACAGGAGCCTTGATGAATCCCTAATGCACAATGCTAAGTGAAAAGAAGTCAAATTCAAAAACCACCTACTGTGTGATTCATCTGTGTAACATTCTGGAAAAGGAAAAACTTTATAGATAAAACATTCATGGTTGTCATGGCTTGAGGGGAGGAGGGTTTACTGCAAAGGGGTGCAGGCTTTCTTTGGGATGTCAGAACTGTTCTGTTTATCTCTTTGGGTGGTTACATGACTGTGTGTTTGTCAGAACTTGCAAAACTGTACACTAAAAAGAGTGCATTTATTGTATGTAAATTATGATATTATAATGAAAAAATAAAAACTGTGAGAGCAGGTTAGCAAAGCTTTAAGGTCTGTAGCATACACAAAGGGCATGCAGATGTTCGTTGGGCCTGGTAAAATCCCTCCTAAAGCCTCTTTCTCTCAGACTGGTTTCTGAGCTGCTGCTATATCCCCATCCTATCCAAGATGTACCTGGGAGATGTAGCATCTCTCTGGAATGTGACAATAGCCTCCCTGTCACTTCCCTGCCTCCTGCCCTTCCGTCCCTCCAAGTGCTGCAGCAGAGATCTCCGGCAGCCCCTCTGACTCCATCCTGTCGCCACAGCCCTCAGCTATCTGCTCCTCACCCAACTCCCCAGCCCTTCCAAAACTCCAGAAACACCGAACTACTTTGTATTGCAGCACAAATCAGACTGGTTCCCATACTGGAGTCTTTGGGGGGCTGTTCCTTACTATAAGAATTCTACCCCCCACACTTTTTCTAGCTTGAGTTCCTTTAAACCTCCAAGGGTACAGAGCAGGTGATATTTCCACCGCAGTGTTCCTGAAACCAGCTAGCTCATCACAACTACTATGGTAGCCATGGCCAAGCCCTGCTCACATCTGCCTTCGGAGCCTGCTGTCAGGCAGTGTGGAGAATTGGCAGACTCACGGCCATCCACCAAGCCTGGCCATTTCTGCCCAAACTCCTCTGTGGGCAATCTTTGCCCTTGGGCCTGCTGAGACTTTTCTCAGAGGGCTTTAGTCTGCAGCTGTCCCTGCCTGGTCCTCCCTCCTTCCTCCACCCTCTCTTCACCATGCCTGGCCTGTGTCATAGTCCCCTTTGCCTTCTGCAAGCATTCTCCCCAATAAATCTTGCACCTTGGATTCTGTCTCAGCTTCTGTTTCCTGAAGGACTCCTTATTGTTTATTTCCTTTTCTCCCGCAGGTCTTTACTTCTTCCTTCACTGGCTATTTCATTCATTCATCCATCAGACATCTCTTGAGATCCACCATCCACAGTGCCCACCATTCACAGTTCAGTGCCAAGGCTGCTGTCATCCAGGAAACCCAGCTGCATCTGACTTACTTGTCATTGCTCCCACCCTTAGGAATTCTGTGTCCCGTGGCCCCTCCATTCCTGGCTCATGTGCTCCTGTGTCCTGTGTGCCACCCCTTATTCCTTTAAGGCTTTTACAAGTCTCAGGTCTGGGGAGCCTGCCTGGGTGGCGCCAGCCCCAGCTACTGCACACAGCAGTGCGTGGTGTATATCAGGTTGCAGAATTTGCTAGTTGAGTGTCTGACTGAGTCTCATATGACCATTATTGGGATTGATTAGAAGAGATAATGTGGGTAAGGCAACAACCATGGGACCTGGCAGGCAGTAGGTGTGTGGTAAATCCTCATGGCTGATTTCCAGTAAATTCCATTTGATGGCTTATCTCATAAATTGTAGTTGATGTTTCCTTCCTTTGTGTTATGTGTGTTTTCTTGATTTGTCTCATGTGTACTCAGAAAGGAGAGAGAGTGAAATTTTTTGCATTGCGTACTTCCTTTCTTGAGACGGAGGATGCAAATGTGTGTGCCTCGTGGGTGGCAACAGGCCAGGCTGGAGTCAAGGAACCTAAGTTCCAGCCTTGAGGTCTCTGCCGGTGTCTTAGGGTGTGACTCTGTCTTTCTCCAGGCCTCAGTTTCCCCATCTGTAATAAAGAACTTGGCTCTGATTCCCAGTATCCTTATAGAACTAAGATATTGCAATGTGGCCCAGAAATGAATTTGCATTTGCTTTTTGCTTGAAATTATTTGTGCTTTCTTTTTAACCTCATTCCTCTATGAAGGCTGCAAGTCCATAATTTTGACTTATAATAACAGAAACTAAACATTCAATAAATACTTTATAACTTGACATAATAATTACATTTTATAGTTCACCTGTGGGGCAACATAGAAGATATCTTTCACTCACATGTGAAAATTTTTTCTAAAAGTGAGAGCAGAAAGTTAACATTTATTAAACAATAGGCATGTACCATGTCCTTGAGTCCTTGGGGGTTGGGTTTGCATATTCTCATTGAATCTTCGGAACTCCATTCTGGGGTAACCAATGTTATGTTCTTTGTTTTTTTCTTCTTTTTCTTTAAATTAGGAAACCAAGGCTCAAAGAGAGGGAGAAACTTTCCTAAAGGCTCAGAACGACCAAATAAATGATTGGATTTTGAATCTACTGCTCTCTGGCTCCAAAAACTTTATACTTCTTTTGGGGTCAAGTTGTTCTTGGATTTGGCTTTCAAAAAAACAAAATGAAAATCCAATAACAACTCTGGAACATTTAGAAATCACAAGTCAGTGAATACAAGGATATAGAAAGGAATACTCATGAGCTCTCAAGTTGCCAGCCTCATTCAGATCCCAGCTTTCCCCCCTACTAGTCCAGGGCAATTTCCCCAACCTCCTCTGCTTCCATTAATTCTTCTATAAAATAAATGTAATAACAGTATCTGCCTCCTGGGTTGTTATACATATCAAAAATTTATACGGATGAAAAGCTTATACAGTGCCTATCTGGCACCTCGTCAATATGCAATAATTGTTAGCAGTTATTATCATTAACATTATTGTTGTTGACCTCATTGTCATCATTTTGATCCAAGCCTGGGATCCTGGAGATTTCACATGCTGGAGGGCCCTAGGTGGATGGCAAGGGATGTCCTTCTGGGAAGTATCATCATAGCTGCAGCCCCAGCTCCTCTGACTCATGCAGAGGAACAGCACAGAGTAATGTTACTGATAGCTGGAGCAGGACACTACAAATGTGAAAATACCACAGTGATGGAGCCACTGCCACCCCCACTTGGAACCCTCACTCCACCCCAACCCTCCCCTTTCCTTCCAGTCCTGACACTGCTCTGCTCTTAAGTGCTTGAGTGCTCTGGGCTGATGGGCCAAGGGACTGCCTGTCATGCTCCAAAGAGAGCAGGAGGCTTTTGCTCACCCATAGGTGGAGAACATGACAGCCTGAATGGGATAACCAGGGTTGGTGTCCCTGGTGAATCGAGGAATCTGAGAACAAAGAGGGGAGAAGAAGGCGTTTCCGAAGAGTTCTTCAATACTAGGTAGGAGTACATCTGATTGCATCTCTTCCTCCCCAGATCGTGTTTGTTCATTCATTAGACAAACATTTGCAGAGCTCCTGTGTTACACCAGGCAAAGCAAAGGTAATACGTATTAATTTCACAATGGCTATTGACTAACATTTATTGGACACTTAGAATAGTCCAGGGATTGTTCTAATTACTTCCCATCTATTAATTCTATTAGGTTTTAATTCACATTAAAACCTAATAGGCAAGTTCTATGATTATTTCTGTTTTGCAGATGAGGAAACTGAGGCACAGAGTGGTGAAGTTACTTGCCTGGGTCACACAGATGGTGTTTGGCAAAGAAGGGACTCAGATTCAAGTGGCTGGGCTACACAGCTGCCAAGCCCTCAGCTCTCAGGAGATGGAGGCAGGTCACCACAGCACAGCTGGTTAGCACCTTCTCAAGCCTCCTCTCCTTCCAACCCCACAACACCCTGGTGAAGTAGACAAGGATTACTTGCCTGGTTCATAAATAGGATAACTCGAGCTGTGACATGACTTGGCCAGTTTCACACAACTGGTCAGTGCCCAGCTAATTGGTTTCTTGGCTCTTAATAAAGTCCAATTTTTCTTGCACCAGGGTGCTTTTTTTTTTGAGACAGACACTTACTATGTCACCCTCAGTAGAGGTACCATGGCATCACAGCTCACAGCAACGTCAAACTCTTGCCGATTCTCTTCCCTCAGTGTCCCAAGTAACTGGGACTATAGACGTTCACCATAACGTCCAGCTGTATCTTTTGTTGTTGTTGTTGTTGTCATCATTGTTGTTTAGCAGGCCCGGGCCGGGTTTGAACCCTCCTGCCCCCGTGTATGTGGCCAGAGCCCTAACTACTGAGCTATGGGTGCCAAGCCCAGGTTGCATTTGTGTGTGTAAACATATGCACACCTGTGTGTTTGTGTATGTACACAAGTATGTGTACACATGCAGGCGTCTCCATGCCTGTAAATGCATTTTTGTGTTTACATGTGTTCACATGTCTTGTGCACACATCTGTGTGCATAGTCATGTGTGCGTGTGTGTGTGTGTGTGTGCACACGCACACACCTTTATTAGGATGGGGTCAGGTAGGTTGGGGAGGACAATGAGACAAAGTGTGACTGGTAGAAGATTGGGGATTTCGACCCTAAAGACCTTAGTGTTCATCCTGGCTCTACCACTGAGGTTCTGTGACCTTGAATAGGTCCTCTCCCCTCTCAAGTCTCCCTGAGTTAGTTTGAGTGGTGGGCAGGGTAAGAGTCTCAGAGGTCCTTCCCTTTTCTAGTATTCTCTTTTGCTGAAGGGCCACAGAGCAGGGAGAAGGACTGAGTCTGGGAAGGCTGCTTGGAGGAGTCTCGCTGAGCACAACATATCTTAGGACAAAGACAGACAGCCAGGAGTGGGTAAAGTGTGGGTGGAGAGTGCCATTCATATACCCGACTTTTCTTCTGGGCTGGAGTCCAGGAATAGCTGTGGTGAGAACTACATTTTTAAAGTGGGTCTTAATGTTTTTCACTGCTGGAAAATATGCCATTCCCATTTCCCTCTCCAAATTCCTGGACTGCCATGCCCCTGAGATCCCCCCTACACTGCTCACTTTATTTTTCTCTGGCCGAAGCCTGCCTATTTTTATTCCTGCCTCTGTCCCTTGGTCTTGCTGTCTATGTTAGACTTTGAGAAATGACTCAGTTTGCAGCTAGGCAGCAAGGTCCTGCCCAGAAAGCCTCCTGGAAGATAGAGATAGATGCTACAGTGGGCTCAGGAAGCCCACCAGGTGCTGACACGTGGCGGCTGCCCTTCAATTCACAAGAGGGAACATGTAATGACAGTCGGCATGTCCACAGTACTTTGGGAGACAGAGGTGAGAGGACACTTAGACATCTGGTTTCTACACAGGCTCCAGCTTGATCCTCCCCAGGGTCTCAGACCTGGGCAATTCCCTCTGTCTCTGCACCTCAGTTTTCTCAAGTACCCAATGAGATAATAACATTGCCTGTCTATCCTATACCAACAACAAATTCCATCACCCTTTTTATCATCATCATTGTCACAACTGGCTCATTTTTAAGATATTCACAATCTGACAGAGGAGACAGGTGACTACCCTGTGAGGCAGTGAGAGGGGGCCTGCTGCACTAGAGGCCTACTGGGTGCTGGGAGCTGGCAGCATCATTCATTCCACCTAGGAGCCAGGGGAGGTTTGGCAAGGCTGTGTCTGAAAGAGTCAGTCTTCATAGGGCAGAGAAGAGGTCTAAAGGCCTTGGAAACAGGAGCAGACAGTGTAATCAGAGTCCCCGTGGGAAACTGCATGGTGATTTGGGCCAGGGAGAAGCCTGATGTTATGGAGTAAAGTGTACATCAGGGATGGTGTGAGAGAAAAGGCAGGAGAATTAGGTCAGGGCCAGATAGTGACAGGCGCTCAATGACAGAGTTTTTCCTGGGGCATCAGAAGTCCCACAAGCTTCTTACTTTTGCTTGGTTATCAGAAGGACCACTCTGGGTGCAGTGTGTGTTGTGGGCTTAGAGAGGGGAGGCTGAAGGCAGCAAGGCCAGTAAGGAGGCTATAGACTAGTCCAGAAAGCAGGTGCCAAAGGTCTGAGCTAGGACAGGGTCTGGTACTGAGGAAGCTCTGACTAGATGTTTGAATGAAGGACTTGGACAGGAGAAACACTTACTGCGTGACCTTGAGTCAGCCGCTTATCCACTTGGGGCTTCAGTTTCCCCATCTGTAATGATGATACTGAAACAGTCTTTTTTTTTGAGACAGAGCCTCAAGCTGTCACCCTGGATAGAGCGCTGTAGCATCACAGCTCACAGCAACCTCCAATTCCTGGTTATCAAGCCAGTCTCCTGCCTCCGCCTCCCAAGTAGCTGGGACTACAGGCACCCGCCACGACGCCCGGCCATTTTTTGGTTGCAGCCGTCGTTGTTTGGCGGGCCCGGGCTGGATTCGAACCCACTAGCTCAGGTGTACGTGGCTGGCGCCTTAGCCTGTTGAGCCACAGGCACCAAGCCCTGAAACAGTCTTATGATTAATATCACAGTTAGACTCAGCCCAGCTTCTTACCAGCTAAGTGACTTTGACAAGTGACTTTGTCGTTAAACTCCCAGCCCAGCTTCTTACTAGCTGGGTGACTTTGGACAAATGACTTTGTCCCTCAGAGCCACTGTGATTTTGATCTGTAAAGGGGATCACAGTAGTCCTTGTTTCATAGACCTAGGTGTTAAAGGAGAGAATCCAGGCTGAACACAGAATACAGAGGCCAGCAAATAGCAATGCTACATAACAGTAAGCTCTCAGCATTGAGGGCTGGAATATCTTAATTCATTACTGCTACTATATCATTTAAAATCTTTTGTTGCCATTTCACGATAACAAAATTTTTAAATAGAGCTTCTCAACACCCACCCACCCTGGATTCTGGTCTGTGTGTAGCAAGCTGCTCATCAAGTGTCTTCTCTTCACTGTCATATAAGCTTCAACTGGACTTTGACTCCAGAGACTCTCTGCCTGCCCTTCCTGCCTCCAAACTCTATCCAAAGTGGAGCTATTAATAATTAGAGAATCCTGGGAGTCATTAGGAACTCAGGCTTCCTCACATTATGTTCTCAGTCATCTGTTGTCTTTCTGAACAGACACCTAAGGCTGGAAAGCTCTTCCCTGCCTCCAGAACTTTCTCTGACCTGTTTCTTGCTCCTTTAACATCCTGTGTCTGTTTGCCCGTTTCTGTCTGTCTGTCTCTTAAGTACACACTTCTTACTTTTCAATTTATGGGATTTAGAGCTCATTAAAGTCAAACCTCTTATCCCTTTTCTTCCAAGAAGCCACCTCAGATCACTCCTTCAAGAGGGAATGTATTCTCCTGGCATTGATCCAGGACCTTCTCTCCAGATGTGTGCATTATCTTTACCCACAGGTCCCAAATCTATGTGGTTCCTTCTCAAATTGCACTGAAGCCAGTCCAACTGCATCATCATTTCACTCACAGATAAGGACACAGCCTTCTAGTAAAAGGAAAATGGGGGATCCCTCTGCTTCCTTCCCAACCTCAATCCCAGAAAGCAGCATTCCTCTGGGGTCCTCTAGATGTTAGTAAGCTAAAGACATAGAATATACACTATGTCTCAAAGCAGGAGAGAGATGTGTCTTTTCCCAGTGCCCAGTGGTTCCAAAAAGAAAAGTTGGAGCAAGTGCCTTCTGCCACTGCCCCCTACACCTATATTCCAGAGACAGATAGAGCTGGGACTAAATGACCAGAAATGTTTTGACTCCTTAATCCCGAGTCCACTCTTTCTCTTACTTGATCTCTCTTCTCTTTCCTTCACCTGTTCTGCCCTCTCCTTATAGCTTCCAGAGAGAAAGGTCCTAAGAATTGGCCATTACATCACTTTCTGTTTGTTTTTTAGTCTCTTCTAGGCCTGGGTTCCCTTTGGCCTTACCTAATTTCCCTTAAGCCTTGTTCTGTGGACCTATGCCCTGGGTTTGGTGGCTATAGTATGTAATCTAGGCCCTATTTGTGGCTGGCAAAATATATAATGAGTAGTAGAACTGGAGAGTAATAATATTGTTGGAGACCACTGTGGGATTGGGGTGAGGAGCCAGGAGTTTTTCCCATTTCCTCTTGAAACAAGGAAGTCATGACAGATGTGCACCCCCCCAACTCTTCACCAAATTAGGTGGATTTAATTCCTCTCCTTGGGTATCTGGGTTTTGAATGCTACTCTCTGTCATCAGCTGTATGTGTTGACAATCTAGCTGAAGGACAGATGGCACTAGCAGAGCAGGAGGCAGAAAGATGGATCTCAAGAGAAGATACCTTTGCATAAATGCTGGTGGCTCAGTCTCATGACTCCTGACCCCTTGTCAGGGATCCATGTGCTCTCGCTACAGACAAGAAGCTTGTTTTTATTTTTAAAAATACTGTGCATGTTAGAAACAAAAGTGTTGGGACCTGGGCGGTGCCTGTGGCTCATCGAGTAGGGCGCTGGCCCCATAAACCGAAGGTGGTGGGTTCAAACCCAGCCTCAGCTGAATTGCAAAACAGAAAAAGAGCTGGGTGTGGTGGCAGGCGCCTGTAGTCCCAGCTACTCGGGAGGCTGAGGCAAGTGAATCGCCTAAGCGCAGGGGTTGGAGGTTGCTGTGAGCTGTGTGATGCCACAGCACTCTACCAAGGGTGATAAAGTGAGACTCTGTCTCTACAAAAAAAAAAAAAAAAAAGTGTTGGGGCCTGTCTCTAACTCTCTGAGTCAACCTGGACAAATCTCTTCCTTATTCTGGGTCTCAGTTTCCTCATTTGTAATAATAATAATGATGGTAATGGCAATGATGGTGGTGGTGATGATGATGATGGTAATGATGACAGTGGTGATAGTAATGACAATGGTGATGACGATGATGGTGGTGATGATGATCACGATGATGATGGCGATGATGGTGATGATGATGATAGTGATGACGACAATGGTGATGATGGTGATCATGATGATGATCATGATCATGATAATGATGGTGATGGTGGTGATGATAATGATGGTCATGATCATGATAGTGGTGGTGATGGTCATGATGATGATGGTGATGATGATCATGATCATGATGATGATGGTGATGGTGGTGATGATGATGATGGTGATGATGATGATGGTGATGATGATCATGATCATGATCATGATGGTGATGATGGTGATGATCATGATGGTGATGGTGATGATCATGCTGATGATGGTGATGATCTGATAGTGATGATCATGATGGTGATGATCATGATGGTGATGATCATCATGATGGTGATGATGATGATCATGATGGTTATGGTGAGGACAGTGATGATAGTAGTAGTGATGGCGATTATGGTGATGGTATTGGTGATAATGGTAATGATAATGGTGGTGGTGACTGTAATGCTGTGTTGCATGATGATGTTAGCAATCATCATTATGGTGATGGTAATGGTGATAACAGGATAGTAGTAGCAATGATTGTGATAATGACATTGGTGATGTTGATAGTGATGATGGTGATGGTGGTGATTATAATGCTGGAGATAATGATGATAATGATGTTGATCGGTGATCCTTATCTATTGTTCAATATGTTATAAATGGTTTTCACAAATGTATTCCTCACAGTATTCCAGTGTGATAGATACTGTTATCATTCACATTCTACAAATGAGAAAACTGAAGCATTGTATGATTAACTTGGACAAGACAAGTTCATAATCACAGTTAATAATCAGGACACCTTTGGCAACAAGGAGAGTGCAATAGATTTTTTAAGTTCCCTCCCAAGTCTAAAATATAATGGGTTCTGGTCAGGGTGGCTCACACCTGTAATCCTGGCAACTTGGGAGGCTGAGGCAGGGCAATTGCTTGAGGCCAGATGTATAAGACTAGTATAGGCAACATAGTGAGACTCTATATCTAAAACAAAATAAGAAAAATTAGTTGCACATGGGGGGAGCACACTGTAGACCGAATATTGGAGAGGTTGAGATAGGAGGATCACTTGAGGCTAGGAATTCAAGGCTGCATTGAGTAACTAATGTGCCACTCTACTCCATTCTGGGCAACAGAGTGACACCTTGTCTCTTATAAAAATAAAATATAATAATAATCTAATTTTTAAAATTTCTTACCTTTTCATACCTTTTCCTTTGTCCATATGGGACCCCTCTGTCACTGGAGATACCCTTTCCTACAAGTTCCACCTATTCCTTAAAATTCAGCTCCTCCACATGCCTCCCCTGGTCCTCTAGGCTTGGTAGAGCCCCTCATGGTCTGACTGTCCTTTGCCTCAACCTGCCGGGTCTTCTCCTGTTGTTTTTCCACTCCCGCACGCTGTGAGCTCCTAGCTGAGAGGCTGGCAGGATTTTAACCCATCTCTCTCTCTCTGCCCTAGTCTAGGGCTGTTCTTAAGGCAGTGTATTATTTGATCCATACTCTTGTTGAGTCTATACATGATAAAGCTTCTAATACATGATCTCAGCCCCAAGTAAACCAGTCTTTTCTCTTTGATCATTGGTCTTTCAGCTGAGTATGTGGCTAAGAATGGCTCTCTTCTCTGACCTAGACTGAGGGCAAAGGAGAAGCCTCACAATTCCTGAACCCCTCCTGTGTGCCAGGTGCCATTCTGGGTGCTTTCCCATATGTCCTCCCATTTACCACTCTTAGCTCTGGAAGACAGTAGCTCTTAGCCCTGTTTTTACATTTGAGGCTCAGAGAAGGAAAATGGGTTGTCCAAAATTCCATACCTATGAGCAATAAAATTAGAATTTAAGCGTGGGTCTGCCTGCCTCTAATGTCAATGCTCTATTTTTCCTGTGGCTTTTTTTTCCTGATTCCCAAATTACAAAGCATAGTGGGACCTTTGGGATGCCTCTTTGGGTATGAGATATCATTTAAGAGATATAGTTTAGATATCCAAATATTGGGATTTCTAGGCCATCCCAGTGACATAAGAGAGTAATGAGATACAGTATCTAAAATTAGGACTAACCCAGAAAACTCAAGTCTTTCAGTCCCTGTTGAGAAGTAGCATTTTTTTTCTGCAATCCTGTCTTACTTGCTCATTCAAGCATCTGCCCATTCCTTTTTTAGTCTATTAAAGTATTCTGCCAGTAGTAAGTGACTGTCCTAATTTTATTGCCTACTTTGTGCAGTAGGACTTTCTTCATGTGAAGTTTGCTCAGCGGTCATTTCCTGATCATTCACCTTGGTAGGGTCAGATCTGCCTTGCTGCCCCCAGGAGCTCTATTCCAGTGAAGCAAGAGATGAAATGACCTCTTGCAGTACCGTGATGACAGGTGTGCACACAAGGTATAAAGCTTACATTTTAAGTTGGAATCTTCTAAATTCAAGTCCACCTCCATTATTTAACAGCTGTTTGACCTGAGGCAAGTCACTTAACCTCTCAGAGCTTTTGTTGTCCCCTCCTCTGTTAAGTGTGGATAATGATAGTGCCTCCCCCAAAGATGGGGGAAGATTAGATAAGGTACACAGCAGCCAGGCAAAGAGAAGGCCCTCAATGAATAGCAAGTATAATTACTGCTATTGTGTGCAGTGCTAGAAGAGATTTACAGGGAGCTGAGACAACCAAGGTATCTGCAGTGGGGTGGTATTAGAGTATTAGAGCAGGCTTCTTGCAGGGGGTGACACCAGAGCTATCTCCTGAAGGATAAATGGGCGTTTTCCAGGTGGATAAAGAGAAGGCATTGTCAGGGCTGGGTTGTGTTCTTTGAAGACTCCTTTCACTGTGACTGTATCATCTGTTGCTTCTGGCTTGGACTCTGCCTTATATTTTGAGAAGGGAACAGGCTCATTTGAATGTCACCTTGAAGGTTCTTCAGGATTCGGGAGGTTCTTTTTGGAACTCTTACTGGAATCCCAGGCCACCAGATTCCTCCTCCACTCTGAGCCCTGCATCTGGCTTTGGATCCTCTGCTCTTGGAAATGTGGCTGATGACGAGACAGAGACATGAGTCCTATTTGTGGCTCCATCAGCTTTGGAAGCAGATCATGGGAATTTTCTGAGTCTGGGCCCCCAGCCAGAAGGCATTTATAATCAGACATGGAGCAATCATTAGAGCAGAAACAATAAATTACAACAGCACCGAGAGAACTCCCCAAAGCTGCTCACGCGAGGAGGACCCAAGGAGCAGAATGCTTGCAGGCTCTGGGCCCCTCCTGCCCCTCCCACTGGCAGCCAGGGGCCTCGTGCCCCACCACACTCAGGCTGTGCCCCAGACGTCTGTGAGCAGGCTGCAGCAACCCTGCCTGCAGAATTTGCCTTCCTGTCAGGCTGGGCAGGGGTCCTGACCCATGTGCTGCAGGGACTGTGAAGGGGGGAGGCGGGGTCCTCCACAAAAGCACGTCCAGGACCAGGCTCTGGAGAGGTGTGGCAGCATCAGCCTAAAACCAGAGATTTGGGAATCAGAGACCGGCTTTGCAGTCTTCAAACTGAGGGACCACAGCAAGTCCCTGTCTCTCTCTCAGATTCAATTTTCTTGTCTGCAAAATGGGAATAATAGCATTTCCCATCTCACAGGATCGTTGTGAAGATTGACATGTTAAACTGTCAGACACCTGGCACAGACTGAGTGTTTAATGACATCATTTCATCCCAACGCTTTCTTTCTATCTCCTCATTAGCCATCTGTGACTGTTTAAACTTAAACTAAATTAAATTAAAAATTCAATTTCTCAATTGCACCAGCACATTTCAAGGGGTCCATAACCACACACATGTGCTGAGCGGTCACTGTACTGGATGGCACAGGCACAGGACATTTCTGAGATCGTGCAAAGTTCTATTGGACAGATACTGTCCAGCCACCTGATGCATCTGCTACCCGGAAAAATTCAGTCCAACAGACCCTCATGGGGCTAGGCCCTCGGGTTACAAAGATGGTCAGAGCTCTGCTCTGGCCCTCCATGGGCACGTTGTATGCCAAAAGAATAGTGTGTGCAGAGGATGCCAGGCCCAGAGGAAGGGCACCTAATGGGACTAGAGGGAGTCAGGGAAGGTTATCTGGAGGGGCAACACTTCAGCTGCTCTGCGAAGGATGTGAGATGGAAGAATGAATGACATTCCAGGTGGAGCAGCAGAGAGGGCGGCATTTTCATCCACAGAAGCCAAATAACAGCAGCATGTGTTTGTGCACGTGAGATTGTCAGCTCACTGCAGCCAGAGCTCGAAGTGGGCAGTGGTGGGTGGGAGGGAGCAGGGCCGCCTCAAGGAGGCTGAACGTGAGGAGATGGGAGAATGCATCTGATTCCTGGTCTGTTAATGCCACCTGTGTCTCGCACCCCATGCTGGTGCTGAACTACAAAGCACAGACCCAGAGGGGTTTGGTGCATGACAAGGCAGATCTCATGAGCCAAGTGCATGTTCTGGGATCACCGACTCCAGTAGGAACTGCTGCTGTAGCCACCCGTCCTAGTCACTGTTGGCTAGTGTAATTCTCCCCACAGCCAAGCTAAGATGAGGAAACGGGGCCTAGCCCTTGAGTGTGGGCTGGAACCGTGGTAACTGGGGGTGTCTCCTCTCCTGGCTCTGCCAGGTATGGCTGCTCCTGTGGGCAAACTACACCTCCTTGGTAATTTCTTCCGGGCCCACAAGTCCTTCTCCTGCTGCATGGATTTTTGCTCCTGCGCTGCTCTTTTTCCTCCCTACATGGATTTCGCACTCCTTACTGGTCATTCAACACTCCGCTGTAGGTCTCCCATGTGGGAGACACCACGTCCCTCCCCAGCTCCTGCCTGATTTCTCAGCTGCCCCTTACAGCTTGGCTCACTCGTGGCTCCCATGTCCTTGCCAGCCCAGCCCATCACTGTCCCATCCTCACTGCTGCTCTGACAACACTTGGGTTAAATCCAGTTGCCAGGCATTTGGTCCTCTCCTTGGTGGATCTTCTCTTCCACGCAACTCCGTGGCCTTGGATCCCGTGAGGGCATCTCCACCTAGGCTGTCATTTATATCATGGACACTGATAGAGGTCTAAGAATTGGGGTCAGGAAGTGCAAGGCCTCACTGAGCATGAGCTAGCTGACAACATGCTCAGTCCCTAAATTTGGATCCTTGCCCTTGAGCTCTGGACTGGTATCTCCAACTGTTTACACCGCAGCTCTTCTTGGATGTCTACCGGGCACCTTAAGTTTAACGTGTTCATCAAAGAGCTCCTGGTTTCAGGCACCCTCCCGCATCTCCAGACCTGTTCCTCCCCAAGACTCCATTCACCTCAGGGAGCTGAAACCCCAGGGGCCATCTGTGCTTCCTCTCCACCCACTGACCCCAGCCCCTGGAAGGTCCTGGTCCTGCACTTCACACTGTGTTCTGAATCTTCCTCTTGCTGCCCTTTCTGTCACCACTATGCTCACCCAGGGGCGGTCAGTGAGTGTCCTTGTGATCGTGTGCGTTTCCCCACTCGTTCTTCTCCTGCAGGAGCCAGAGGTCGCCATCTTCAAGCAGGTCATAGTGTGCCATTCTTCCCTTCCCACTTCAAGCAGAGGCCTAGGCCTCCCCTGCCCCACTGAATCTCTCAGCATGTTCCCAACCTCTCTCCACCTGACTCCAGCCTCTCTGACTGCTTTGCTTTTCCTTGAAAGAGTCAGGCTCCTTCCCAGCCCAGGCCCCTTACACTCTCTGCTCCCCTGGCCTGGTTTCCTTGGGATCATCCCAGAGGCCCTGCCCTCTGTTAAGGCCTCTGATCAAACATCGTGCTGTCAGAGAGGAGTCCCCTGACTCCCCTCTGTCCCTGGTTCTGCTTTATTTCCTTTCATACTTGTCACCACTTGACCATTGGACTATGGGTGCATGACAGTCTATCCCAGACTCAGTGCCTTCGTGGGCCTTTTGTTGTGCTCTTGATCGGAGGGTCAGGATTTGGATGGGAAGCAGCTGGGCCATTCTGCTCCATGGAGCATCCTGTGAAATGACTTGGGTGTTAAGCTGGCAGCTGAGCCAGTGTGCAGAGTTCTACAGGCTTTCCCCCGGAAGGCAGTGCAGCTGGAAGATGCTCCCCCGGGTGCTCACCCTCTCCATGTCATCTCAGAGGCTCCCCACATGGTGTCTCCAGAAGCACAGATGGACGTTCCATTTAATGGCTGAGGAATCCAAGAGGCAAGTGGAAATGGCCAGTGTTCCCGGGTCCTGGCACCACTCCCACTTCACGTCCTATCAAAATAGTGACTTTCCCACCATCATTTGAAGAGTTGAGCATAGACCCGCCTCTTGGCGGGAGGAATGCCAGAGACTTTGCGGCCACCTTTGATCCATGACTCTGACCCTCCCACATGTCATTACCTGCTTGCTTTTACGTATCCTGTGTCAGTCACCAGAACATGGGCTCTGTGAGGGCTGAGGTCTTTCCGTGTGCTTCAGTACCTTATCCCCAGCTCCTAAAACAATGCCTTGCACATAGGATAGACCCGAACAGATTGATGAATGAATGAATAAATGAATGGTTATGTGTAGAACAGCCCACTAGTCATCTGTAGGGTTTAGATTTCTTACTTTTAAAAATAAGGATGATGATTCTTGCTTTGCCTTTTTTTTGTGAGTCCTAAAATGTCCTAGAGCAGAGAGAACTTCAGCCCCAGGAAGGTGTGGTCAGATCTTTTTCTTTTCTCCACCAGCAGCTTCATCCCACCTTGTTTCCTCCACCTGGACAGGTGTGCCGAGTAGGCCTGTGGGGTGTGGTCTTTGGGAGCACCACAGGGAGAATCAGTGGCTGTGAGGCCGGTCCCAGCTCTGCTCCCAGGCTGCTGGTGGGACCTGGGTGGGTTCCTTTCGGTCTCTGGGCCTCGGTTTTCCTGTCTTTAAAGCAAGGGACATGATCACATTCTAACCACTCAGGGCCCTGGAAGTGCAGGTCACTAGGAGGGAGAGAGGGCTTGTGCGACATGCAGCCTTCCTCAGGATGAGGGGTGCTGGGAGCAGCACCAGGGAACTACGGGGAAGTTAGTCTCCATCTGTATGTGGCCAACTACAAGCCACAATGTGTGTGAGCTCCTGTCCGGCAGCCAGCTCTGCAGTTCTTGCTGTCCTCCAGAAGCCTCGCAGGGCAGGAGGGAGGCGGAGGGGGGCACAGCAGCTTGTGGGCCAATGTGGAGACATGGCTCCCTCTCTCCCCACCTCCCCCTGAGTGGCCGGTGGCGTGGTTCTCCCCCAGGATGTGGAGCTGGGGAGTGGCTGGAGTCAGCCCGGAGGTAAATGCTGATCCAGAGGGATCAAGATGCAGATACCCAGAGAACTCCCACCACCCCTCAGGAAGGAGCAGCGAACTCTGCTCCCGCCTGCCCTAATCTCTGGGGCTAAAGCCTTGTCAGAGCCAAGACCTCGCTCGTACATCACCCAGCCTCCTGGTCTTTCTCTTCTTTGGCGTCTTCTGTGAGACACTGAAAGGCATTCAGGAAATTGGACCCCAAACCTTGGCTTGGGATCCACCCTCTAGGAGGGAGGAGGGAAAGGTCATAGTGTGAATTTTAGGAGATTGTGGGGCCTGCAGCTCAGCCCAGCTCCTCACCTAAGCTCCCACCTCACCAAGTGTTGGGGAGTCAAGGACGAGGGAGAGCTGGTCTCACCGCACATCGCAATTCAATAGAATCAGTGTGTACAAGAAGGGACAGAGTGGGCAGAGTGGGGACCCAGTCCTACACAATAACCTGCTGCTTTCACACTGGAGTGTGAGCAGGAGCAGCGAGACCCAGGGAACGGCGTCTGGCTCAGGGCAGCCAAACGCTAAGAAGAACAGACAGGTGAAGAGCAGGAAGAAGAGCCTCAAGGTAGAGGGGACAGTGTGCTCAAAGGTGAGAGCGCAGTGCCAGGGAAGGCCCCCACCTGGGGTCTCAAAGTGAGCCCTGGGGAGAAGATGCTCCAGCCAGGGGGATTAACGTGGGCATGCGCACAAGTGTGTAAAATGCCACAGATGTGTGGGTGGGCATGTGAGAGAGAGACAGAGAAGTGTGGGGTGGGGAGCAGAATGGGCCGGCCGTTTAGGGTTGCTCACCCAATGGTGAAGGCAACTTGCAGGAAGAGGCAGAGGCAGGTATGGAGAGACTGGCCTTGAACTCCTTACTCTGTGAGTGTGGACTCAAACAATTGGAAGTCTAGCAGCACGGGCAGCCTGCAGCCCGTCACAGCATCCTCCAATGTTAACCCTGCTGGCAAACATGCATGAACACCCCTGTCTACCAGGCCCTGTACTGCCTACTGGGCAAAAAATGGTGAAGGCTGGGCCCTGTGAGATGGAGGCAGCTTTGTGGAGTAGAAGGCAGGAGGGTGACAGGTGCTCAGACACTGGGGCCTTCGATGGGATTTGAGAGCACAGTGCAGGGAGATTAACCTGTGTTCATCCAGCAAACCCCGAATCAAGTCTGCTCTGTGCCAGGCTCAGGGAATAGAATGGAGAGAGCGACAGAAGTGGCCCTGGTTCTGGAGCTTACAGTCCAACGAGGCGCTGGTAGCCACCCCCTGCAGCCACGTTCCTCTTCAGCAGAGGATATGATGAGGGATGGCATAGCGCAGGGGCTTTAAAATAGCCAAGGATTCAGGGAAATGGCCGGGGAAAAAAGATGAGGCAAAGGAGGACATAGGACTCAAAATTTTAGGAGACCCTCTCTCCTTGAGTCATGTAAGTGTGGAGTTGGCACCTGAGAGCCAGAGCTTCTTTAATTTTTGTGCTCTAGGCGATTGGCTTGTCTCATCCTAGTCCTTGTTCTGCAGGAGAAATTTATGTCTAAATTAACATACTGAGCCATAAAGCCTGGGTAAAAGTTCAGTTCAAGAGGGGGCTTTATGGGAAGAACATTGCAGAGAAAGGGAACAGCATTGGCAAAGGCCTTGAGGCAAGAGGCATCAGTGGCTAGGGACACACAAGTCCTCCGGTCTGGCCAAAGAGTCAGAAAGTTAGGCTGAGAGGGTTTGTTATGTTGGGATTATGCAAAAGCAGTCAGAGTTGTATCTGGGTGTTCAGTCCAGCAGGGGATCAGTCTTGGACTTTCTGGAGGAGACAATGTTTGGGTTGGGCCTGGAAGAGTGGCCAGATTCAGGCACATGAAAATGGGGGACATGAGTCCACACAAGCTCCCAGTGAGGGCCTGAGGGGCCTTTTAGTCCTATCTTCACCACCCTTACTGAGCATGAGTTGTGAACTATAACTAAGGCACTGTACTGACCAGGCGTGTTTATAGACTGACTTTTTTGCTAGATAAGTTGAGTGGAAGCTTTTCAGAATTTAAAGGATAAGTCTAGACTTGAAGAGTCTTTCTGTTCTCTATCTATCCTTTTTCTTTTTCCTAGCTTAGCAATTGTGTCTGCAGTGTTGAAGGCAGAAAAGCAATCTTTTCAGGTTCTTGGGGTGCAGTAGTCATGGGGTATGGGCTTTACAGGTCGTGAGGTAGAATAGAAAGCAACACTTGTGAACGGTGAGCGTGAGATGTACACTGAGCAAGCCACCTGTCATGTCATCTTAATCCTCACCATAGTCCTAGAAAGTCGCTATTATACCCATTTCACAGATGGCAAAACCAAAGTTCATAGAAATTAGTTAGCTTTCTCCCTGGGTCACAAAGCATATTCCTGCAGAGGCAGGATGGAACCTGGGTTGCTCTGATTTCAAGGCCTGTGATTCTTCTGCTGCATCACTTTGCTACTTGGATCTCCTACAACTGACTTATTCCTACTGGGCCTCAGGTTCTTCCTTGGTAACGGGAAGGAGTCAGATTCCATGAACTAGAATGATACTTCTCAAACTTTACTGTGCCCATGAATCACCTGAGGATCTTGTTGGAAATACAGATTCCAAGTTGGAAAGTCTCTGATGAGGCACAAGAGTCGGGATTTCTGACAAACTCTCGAGGTTTCTATGCTTTTACTTCATAGACCACACTTTGAATACCAAGAGCTGAGCCCTGTCTGTCCCCCAACTCTTGTTGGGGCAGGGAAGCAGAGGTCTTGCTCATACCGAGCTAAATCTTGCAATTCCTTTCCACTCCTTGCAGCTTCTGTGCAAGATCAAGGCAGGGAGGATGTCTCCCACTTTGTAGACTGGGAATCAGAGGCTCAGAGAGGACAGGGCTTGCCCATCCCTACAATGCCTCATCCAGCATCCTTTCCTGTACCTCCCACTGTCCATCTCCTGCTGGGTGTCCTCTCCCTTCAGAAGCCTCTTCTTGGGACTCTAGGGGTCACCATCTTCAATAAGCACCCCCATCACGGGTGGCCTACACATTTCTTCTCCTGGAGAGGTCCCTGCTGACAAAGATGAAGCACCCTTTTTGGTGCTTCAAGCCACCCTTTGTGGCCTTGGCATTTTTCTGTTGCAGGGGACGCTGGGGCATCTGTATGCTCCTCACTCGCAGCCTATTTAGACTGAGAAGGGGCTGGGCTCTGTGGACGGAGGCACTCCGGAAAAGGAGCCAGCTTCTTCCAGGGACGCCTGTCCTCCTGCCTGCAGCCGGCTCCAGGGTTCCTGGCACTGCCACACTCATGCTCCAGAGGATGGCTTTGGGCTTGTTGACTTGGAAAGGAGAAAGAACCGGAAGAGTGGATGTTTGCAAATGGATTTACAGGCCCTGTATTTACCATATTGTCAGGGAAACAGGACTGCAGGACTGAGTCAGCCAGAGCGGGAAGGCTGCACCTGGCACCTGTGGTGGTCCCAGCCCACCCAGCCCTCAGGGCCACCATTGGCCTGTGCCAGGCCTTCACCAAGGCCAACTTGGCCTGTGTCTTCACCTGTATCCATGTGGGGTCTCTCCCGAAAATGCCCTCTTCCTGCCATTTTCATGTCAGTCTTTCGGACCCTCCCAGGGCCTTCGAGGGAGCTTTCCCATCCGTCAGTCCTTTCTGGGAACTCAGTCTGCGTCACACAGTCACCCCGCTTGCCTGCTGTTGTGCCGTGTAGAGGTGTACACTGCATGGACTTGTTTGTGGGTGGGTCTTGTTTTCCATCTACTCCTTGAACCTAGGAGCGAGGGTTTATACTGTGCCCGCATCCCTCAGTCAGGTACACAGCCAGCGCTTAGTAAAGGCTATAGGTAGGAGGAGCTCTCTGAAGCTGGGGGAAGTGTGCTGTAGAGGGAGGGATGGGGCTGAGAGGTTGCCCCCAGCCTGTGGTGTCCCGTGCTCCATGGAAGTCGCCCGCCCTGGCCCTCCTTCCTCTATAAAACTTGTCTGGAAGCTGTGCCCCACACCCTTCCCAGCCTCTCTCTACACTGACCATGACATAGTAAAGCTCTCTCTCTACAGGAACGTGACCTGCCACCAGATCTCATCTATAGACAGTAGCCTCATGCCACGGGAGGGGTCACGGGAGGACAGACCTGGCCTGAGGCTGCTGAGACCAAGAGTCCTGCCACATAGGACTGCCCTGGCAGATCAAGTAGGGTCAAAACACAAGCGACTTCAGGTGCAAACCTGCCCTGCTCCAGAAGCTGAGAGCACCTCCTCCCGGCCCCAGCAGCCCCCAGGAGCTAGAACTTGGCAGGGCAGACACAGAAACCAAGACACACACATCTTGGAGCTATGCTGCTGTGGGTGGGATTTTTCTAACTCTTATTCTTGGGTTTTGGTGGCTTTTCCTCTGTGACATAAGAAGCTGGGAAGGTGGGGAACCAGCCTCCTTTTCTTTCTTCTTACTTTTTTGAGAGGGAAATGATTTCATTTTTACCATTCACAGATAACTAAAATATCCCAAACAATGTATAGACAAATTATGAGAATACAAAGTGAATTTAGTTAAGGCACTTGATATTATATCCACGTATAAAAGTTAGTTATATTTCTATCAGAAACAAATGAGAGTATGAAATGTAAATGATTGTAACATTTACAAAATCATACTTAATCTGAACTACATAGGGGAAAAAGTTAAGCAAAAGATATGTACTTCTTCTATCTTAGAGCTACAAATGTATTGAAAGAAAGTAAAAATAGAAATAATTGGTCTATACCAGCTTCTTCTTCTGTCCCCTCCTCCTGTACCATGGCAGGCTCAGACTTTGGGGACATTTGATAATACTTGTCTTGAATGTTGACCTAAGAATTAGACAAAATAATGCTTGTAAACTGCTTAGTCTGTGCATGGCATGTAGGAAGTGCTCTAAGAAGGATGGGCTCCACCTCTGAGCCCCCCAGAAAAGACTTTACTCCATGGAACAAACTGTGTGCCCATGGTCTAGTTTAAACCAAACCAGGGCATGAGGCTCCAGCCTCCTCAGCCCTGTTCAGAATGGAGATAATGGTAATGACCTCACGGGGCTGGTTCAGTGAAGATTAAGTGAAAGAAAGGATGTATGTAAAACAGAATATGGCAAGTTCTCGGGAAATGTTATTTGCTAGCCGCTGCTGCTGTTACAGTAGATTTTTCAATTCTTCTTAGTTTCTGAAGGCTAGAAGGCTCGCCTCTGAGAAGTGCTGTTTTTCAAGTTTATTTTCAATATTGTCCTCATGAGGGTGTATAAGGAGATCAGAGGATGGAATAGGGATGTTTTGAGGGACAGGATCAAGAAGGAACTGGAGTAGAGACGGATCAAAACTGGAATCATGAATGAGAGGCTCCTGTCCTGTCTTAGGAGGTAGGGAAGCTAGGCCAGTTGCCTTCCCAGGGATCAAAGCCATCTGAGGCATAGCCTCACACTTGACCTTGGCCCTCACTGAGCAGACCCCTGCCTCTGACTGCAGCCAAAGCCTTGCCCTTGTCACAGCAATAGGTTCTTAGTCACGAAAGGACTGTGACTATGAAAGAGTAGGGACAGCTGCCATCACCTTTCCTACCACCAGGCAACCAGCTGGAGCGCCTATCCTCTGCCATGGGTCCAGAAGAAGCAACTGCTCTCACTGGGAGAAGCAGTGGGAGAAAGTTTTGAAATCATATATCTTCTACTTGATTACTTCTGTTCACTTTCAGGCTAAAAGCAGACAAAATCACTGTTTTGAAGATGCCTGACTGTCTGGCCATACATCTGGGGTTTGGATAGTACACACCTAGCTAGGGGGCAAGTCTGAAAAGGGGGGACTAGACAGAAGTGGAAAGGGATTCTGGTTGACAGGATCATCATTCATCTTCCTTCCCACCTGCCTGCTGCTCCTCTTATTCACAGAGCAGACAGGCTCAGGCTTGGCTTGAGTTCCTTAATGGACTGTGTTCCGGAGCAGGAGTCCACATCTGAGCATTGGGTATTGGCTGAGATGAAGAGCTTCTCAGCCTGTAAGTTTGCGGCTCACAACACACTGCTGTGTCATCGTCCCTTTCTATCTGCTTTGGATCCTGTGTTGTTCCTCAGCATGACTGAAGTGGGTAAACCTTGGTCTTCTAGATCTGGTTTCTGGAAGCAACCAAGACCCTTGGGCAGGCAAGTTTTACTGGGGCTCCTTTTCTACCTGGGGGAACCTAGTGTGGGCTCTGGTGCAGGGAGGCCACCCACATATTAAATGTCAGGGTCATAACTTGACCTTAAGTCCTCAGACCCTAGGCTTTGCCACTGCCCCTCTGAGGACTAAAAACTGAGTAAGGGCCAGGAACATTCTAGAACATAAATCTCAGGCAACACTTGTATTAGACAGGGTTCTCCAGAGACACAGAACTAATAGGAAATATATATATATATAGAGAGAGAGAGAGAGAGCGACAGCCAGACAGACACAGAACTGGCAGAGGTGAAAGTCTAAAATCTGCAGGGTAGGCTGCAGACTGCACAACCAAAGAAAGATCAAGATGGTCTGTGGGCAGAAAAAATTCCCTCTCCCTCCAGGGAGGTTGGTCTTTTTCATTAAGACCTTTAGGCCTTTGACTGACTGGACAAGGCCCACCCACATTATAGAGAGTAGTCTGCTTTACTCAAAGTCTGCTGATTTAATTTTATCCCCATCTTAAAAGATACTTTTACAAAAAAAAGAAATATTTGACCAAACATCTGGGTACCCTGGCGCAGCCATGTTGACAAATATATATTATTAACCATTTGACCATCACACCACTTTACATGTGAATAGCCAATTATGATGACAAAACGGTTTTTCATCTGTCCTTTCCCAGGACTCTCTAACAGCCTGTGGAGGAAGTCATGGATGGGCAGGATTCATTTGATTCATTTGATTCCTTTTATAAATTGTTTGTGCTGAACCCGGACATGGTGCTGGGCAGTAGTCGGTACTGAAGATACTGTTTCTAACAAGTTGCCTCTGCTCCTTTCTGTCTAGCACAGTGGCAGATGATCTTGAATGAGTACTTGCTCAAATGTGTCGTTGCTTATTTAATCCCTGGGTGGTGAGTCTTGCAGAGGAGCAAGTAGGATGTGTACAAATGACTGGCACGAGCCGTGGCTGGGGACCAGGGTGGATGGGCTGTCTGAGGCGGTTGTGCCCAGGCTGAGACCTAAGGTTGAGCAGGTTGGGTGGGGTAGGTGGTAGAGAGGAGGGTTTGGGGTAAGGAGCCATAGTGTGAAGGACTGAGATGGGACGGAGTTTGGCACATCAGAGACCAGGAGGGAAGCAGCTGTGTGCATGGCTGTGCAGTGTGCAAGGGACGACAGTTCTGTTGGAGGCTGAGAGGGAACAGAAGCCAGATCCTGAGCCATCAGAATCTTTAACATTAAGGGCGCCAGGGAGCCCCCGAAATGTTTTAAACAGGGGAGTCCCATGAGCAGTTTGTCCTTTTGGACAAGCCAGCAGAGAACTGATTGGAGGAGGTCAGAGTAGATGTGAGATGTTCGATGTCCAGGGAGGACCATATGACTTAAGTCCAGGAAGTGACATGAAGGGGACAGATTTAAGAGCATCAAGAAGGTGGAATCAACAGAGCATTGTGTTTATTGGACCTGAGAGGTGAGGAAAGGGAGGGATCAAAGTGCAGGCAATTATTCCATTTCATAGATGGGGATCTGAGGCTCAAAGGGACGCAGGGATGTACACAGGCCTACCCAGCCCATGAAGCTGGCTGCAGCCGGGCCCACAGGACTCCTCCATGGATACCTTTCTGGCTGGTTTTCTTTAATTCTGCTTTGTTCTGCCTGGTGCTGATAAAGCTTCAGGTCCTGTTTTGTGATCTACTTTGTGCCTTCTGTGTCCTTGACCGTAGCTTCAGCCTTCACCCTGGGATGGATTAAGTTCTGAGCAAGGACTGAGTGATTCCCGTGTGGCCCCAGACCAGGCCCTGACCCTGGCTACCCACTTCAGTCCTGCTCTTGGCCTCTGGTGAGCCTCTGACCACACCTTTTGGCTCTGTCATTCTCCACAGAGACAGCAGGCAGCCACCCTGTCCCAGTGCAGCACTAGGTAGGCACACATTACCCACAGCCGGCTCACACTGCTGCGTATCCAGGAACCCAGGCGAGAGAGTATTCTTTTTTTTTTTTTTTTTTGCAGTTTTTGGCCGGGGCTGGGTTTGAACCCACCACCTCTGGCATATGGGGCCGGCGCCCTACTCACTGAACCACAGGCGCCGCCCGCGAGAGAGTATTCATGTTAATTATCCCACTTGGTAAACACAGACCCAGAGGATTGCAGCAGTGCCAACAACAGAAAGATGGCCCTGAGTCTGCACCCTACCCTGCTCACATTAGCTGTGTGGCCGTAGGCAGCTCACTTTCCCTCTCTGAACATGTTTTCCTACCTGTTAGCTGGCGATCACAGGACCTGCTTTTCTAGTTGATATATGGATTCGTGACTCCAGTATGTATTAGGATTCACTACATATAAGATCTCCTAATTTTTTTATAGCCAATTTATTGAGCATCTATTATGTAAATATAGATGTGGTATCCTTTACTAGAATGCTGGGGGTACAAAGGTGATAGCCAGAGTCTCCCAGCGTTGCATCAGAATTTCTAGCACATTGTATTACTCATAGTAGATGCTTTGCAAATAAAAGGTCATGGGGGGAAAGAGACTTGCAGACACAGTTGGCTCAACCGTGTGGTTAAGCCTCACACTATCAGGTTCTTAGAAGCATTTTCATAACATAAAACAAAAATTCAAATGTAGAAGGATCCAATTCTAAAATGGAGCGGAGACACCACCTCACAGGGGAGTGGGAAGAGAGGATGTCTGGGAGGCTTGGAGGGACACAGTGACTTTTTATTTCCTTCTTGCCATGAAGGGTCTCTGACTGCGTGTCACAGTCTGAGGAGGGTAGGGAGGAGTCCCAGAGGGACTTTGTAAGCTTCTGCTCGGGCTGCCAGCCCCACTGCGGGGCTTCCTAGGCTGCTGGTCCTGGCGGCAGAGGGAACTTGCATATTTGTGTCTTTGGAAATCACCATCTCCAGCCCGAAAATGCCCTCATTTCTAGAAATTCACAGGTCATCCTGACACAGCAATCAGTCAACTCTGACTTGCCATACCTGGGGATTCTGAAGATGGGGAGAGAGACCACCAAGGGCGCAGACATGACAGACAGAGGTTTCGGTGAGCTCCAAACACAGATGGAATTCTGTGGTCCAGTTCAGCAAACACTTAGTGTGTGTCTGGGCCAAGTGTGGCGCAGCGGGCTGAGAATGCAAACCTCAGAGGTATTCCTCCATTCCTTTAGTAAAATGGGTCGTTTCCACAATCATGGCAGTTGTGCAGCAGCCGGAGCACTGTGTGTGGAGCCCGGGAGGGGGGAGTGCGATTCTAGCGGCAACGCTGACTCCATGTGACCTTGGAAAACCCCTTTTCGTTGCCAGCCCATCCATAAAATAGGAGAGGTAGACCAAATGCTGTCTAAGTCCTGCAGATTTCCCATGGCTTCCTCCCTCCCTCCCTGAGAACATGTTATGTGCAGCCCTGTGCTCAGCACTGCAGAATCAGCAATAAGGAAGAGAGAGGATCCTTGTCCTGCAGGACTTACAGCTCAGGACAGGGTCAGCCACTGTCAGGGACCTCTGTAGTGGTTGCATTCTATTTCTCTCTGAACTCTGACTGCAAGGGTCTTGCCTCAGAAGACCAAGGTTTCCCCCTTCACAGCCATCCTGAGGAATGCTCTTCAGCTTCCAGAGGAGTTTCCAAAGAGGCAGCCCCCAGAGGAGTACGGTGGGAGCTTCTCACGGCCGCTCTGAATGGGGAAGTGCTCTTTTGGATGAGACTCAGTCACGTGGTCTAGGTCATGCATCATTTTGAGGACAGGGGAGGGCTAGTGTTAAAAACCTACACTGAGTAGCACCCTTGACCTCTGATTTGCTGGGGATTAGGCCAGAGGGCAGCTAGTCCAGAAAACAAGGATTGGCTTGCTGTGTGACCACGGGCATATCGCTTCCCCTTCCTGAATCTCCTTGCCTTCCCTGTGCACACCTGCCTCTGACTCAGAGCGGCTGAGCCCTACTGTGTGTCAGACACTGGGCCTGCAGCACATCACCTGATCCTCAGGAAACCTTGTGTCACAGGTCCCAAGGTGAGTGCCAGCTTACTGGACCAAGACCAGAGTCACACACATGAGTAGAAGGTGGCAGACCAGTGTCTCCAAACGCATTTGAGCTTTCAGTGGAAAGGCTATTTAGGAAGGAGAGGCCTGCTCGATCCCTTCCCATCCTTTCACCTCCTGTTACCCCAGGGAGTGTTCTGCCTTCAGGCCTGCTGGCCTCTGTGCCCTCTGTGCCCTTCTTGGCCTGTTTCCCTCCTCCCATCCTTCCCAGCCTAGCACCTGCATTCCTTCTCCAGGAGACCCCCCGGGACCCCGTTCCTGGGCTTTTGGTGCACAGTACTGGGTGCTCTGGGTGCCGGGTTTGGGGGACTGGTGACAGGAGCTGCTTGGTTGGGGGGGCCCAGATCGAGCACAGGAACTGACATGGAGATGCAAATTCTCTTCCCTTGGTGAGGTCTAACCTTAGAACTCTGACCCTGTGCACTGTTCCACTGGAAGGTCCTTAAACTTGTCTAGTCCAGCCCAGGCCCCCCCCCCCCCCGCCTCCCAGATGGGGAGGCTGAGGCCCATAGAGAGGAGCTGATCTCCTCAAGGTCACCCAGCAGGTGATGGTAGAGCCCAGAGGTCAAGCTGCTTTCTCTGACTTCCCTGGGAGGGATTTCAGGGCAGAAAGCTCCTCTCTGCCTCCTGCTACCTCCCACTGGGAGAGGACTGCAGGCAGCCTCAGGCAACCCTCAGGACAGACTTAGCTGTTGGTTCACCTTGGATTGGTTTTTTTTTTTTTTTTTTTTTTTTATTGAATCATATCTGTGTACAATAATTCACTCATGGGGTACAGTGTACGGGCTTCAGATACAATCAGAGATATTTTCATCAACCTGATTGCGATAACATTCAAGAGACTTTCTCATTACTTTGTGA
>CAUYRH010155310.1:0-13750 GCA_963574655.1 Perodicticus potto | reverse complement strand
ATGTGGAGAAAAGGGAACACTTCTACACTGCTGGTGGGAATGCACACTAATACGTTTCTTTTGGAAGGATGTTTGGGGAATACTTAGAGATCTAAAAATTGACCTGCCATTTGATTCTATAATTCCTTTACTAGGTATATACCCAGAAGACCAAAAATCACATTGTTACAAAGACATCTGTATCAGAATGTTCATTGCAGCCCAATTTATAATTGCTAAGTCATGGAAGAAACCTAAGTGCCCATCGATCCACGAATGGCTTAATAAATTGTGGTACATGTATACCATGGAATATTACGCAGCCTTAAAGAAGATGGAGACTTTGCCTCTTTCATGTTTACATGGATGGAGCTGGAACATATTCTTCTTAGCAAAGTATCTCAAGAATGGAAGAAAATGTATCCAATGTACTCAGCCCTACTATGAAGCTAATTTATAGCTGTTGTATGAAGGGTATAACCCAACTATAACACAAGAATATGGGGAAAGGGCAGGGAGGGGAGAGGGGAAATTGGAGCGAAGGGAGGGTAATTGGCGGGGCCACACCTACAGAGTATCTTAGAAGGGTACAGGCGAACCTTACTAAATGCAGAATACAAATGTCTTCATATAATAACTGAGAAAATGCCAGGAAGGCTATGTTAATCAGTTTGATGAAAATAGTTAAGAGTGTATATGAAACCAGCACATTGTACCCCTTGATTGCACTATTGTACAGAGCTACGATTTAATAATAAAGACAATAAAATTTAAAAAAACATATATAAATGCTCATATCCTCATATATATGTGAGGATAATAGAGAAAAAACTTCACCCACATATAATCATGGATGAACACCATAGTTCATATCAGTAATCCCAGCTATTTCAGAGGTCAAGAGAGAGAGATCAGTGGATGCTCAGTGGTTTCAAACCAGACTGAGTAACATAGTATGTCCCCACTTGTCCAAGAAATAAGTGAAAAACTTCTCCAGCAGTGGTGACATAGGCCTATATTCCCAGCTTCTCAGAAGCATAAACTCAGGAGAATCTCCTGGGGTTAGCTGCTTTCTTTTCCTTGAGCCATGATGGTACCAACATATTTTTCTGGGACAATGGGGGAAATGCAGTAACCAATCTATAACAGAGATAATATGTAGATGCAGGAAATGTCTGGCCACATACAAAATATTTTTTACGCTTGTCACAAGTGGGATTTATTACCAGGATTGCCAGTCCAGTTCAACATGGGAAAATCAACTAATAGAACACACCTCATTAATAGAATCAATAAGGAAAATACACGGTTGCCTCAAGAGACACAGAAAAGGTTTTTGACGAAGACAACATACCTTGTTGATAAAATCTTTTAAAAATATTAAATAAGGGGTGTCAGCTGTTATTCACTCCATATGGCACCGGCCCCATATACTTAGGGTGGCAGACTCAAACCTGGCCCCAGTCAAACTGCAACAACAACAAAAAAAGTTTCTTAGATGAGAAGGGAATGTCTTCAAGACTACTAATGGGACTTACAGATAAGTGGATACATACATTGTAGTATATTCACATGATGGAATATTTTTCAACAATAAAAAAGAATGAAGTACACATTTATGTAACAATAAGAATGAACTTTGGGCTCGGTGCCTGTGGCTCAATGGGCTAAGGCACCAGCCATGTACAGCTGAGCTGGCGGGTTCAAATCCAGCCCAGGCCCGCCAAACAACAATGACGGCTGCAACCAAAAAATGACCGGGTGTTGTGGTGGGCGCCTGTAGTCCAAGATATTTGGGAGGCAGAGGCAAGAGACTCACTTGAGCCCAGGAATTGGAGGTTGCTTTGAGCTGTGATGCCACGGCACTCTATCCAGGGTGACAGCTTCAGGCTCTGTCTCAAAATAAAAAATAAAAAAGGAATGAACTTTGAAATCTTTATGATAGGAGAACAAGGCCACTTACAAAATACCACACAGAGCATGACTGAACACATAAGGAAACATCAAGACAAGGCCACTTGTCTTCTAGGAGTAGGGGGCAGGTGGGTAAGTGTGGTGGTGAAGATGCCAGTAGGTATTGATGTTTTTTTGTGTTGAGCAGAGAAGAAAAAGTTCTAAACTTAGATTGTGATAATAGCTATACAATTGTGTGACTCTACTAAGAAACACAGAATTGTATTCTTTCAAACAGTGAAGGAATAAATTATTTCAATGAAGCTACTTGAAGATGTTTTCCAAAACTTGAGGTGCTCAATATGCTCAGAGAAGAAGAAATACCCAGGTATTGAGAGTACTTGACAGACTATCAACTCTATCTCCCTGCTGACACACAGGTTACCATGAATTGACATGGAAGGCACATTGTTGTATTCTACTGAAGATGTCATTTTCTTTGTCCTTGAGGTGGATTCTGACACCTCCCCCCTGGGTAGACTGCCCAGATGTCATCCAAGGTAACCACAATGTTAAATTCTTGGGTAAATAGATCCTATTTCTTCAGCCTCCCGAGCATTTGGGAGTCCAGTTGCTCCCTCACAGTGCCCAGTTACTTTGGACCACCTTCTTATGCCTCCCAGAGTGTTAGCATTACAGATGTGAGCCACCACTCCAGACCTTGAATTTGGGACATTTTTTAAACTGTGGTTGGTTGCCAGCTGTGGTGCTTCCTGCCTGTCATCTTCATAATTCAGGAGGCCCCATCTGTTGGATTATCTGAGTTTCTGTATTGGAGACCTGACTGAGCACTAGTGAGATCCCCATCTCTGAAGAATGAAAAATGGCAGTATGTTATGCAGATGACTAGAGTCCCAGCTGAGGGAATAGTTTCATTTAAACTCAACACTGGAAGTTTTCTGTGAGATATGATACGAGGGAACTCTATTGAGGGCAACAAAATGAGACTCTATCTCAATACGTAAATAGAGAAAAACATTGGTAGGGAACTTACCCCTCAGTTTTACTTTTGACCACTGATCTAGAGTTGAAATTTTTCCCCTAGATTAGATGTTAACTGGAGAAATTATTCTCTCTTAGGGAAATTGTTTTCCTACAACCTCTATTAATCAACCCTTTGCATTTTCCGCATCTCTGACCCTTTGATATCCTAGGTACTTGTAGTCAATGGGAACTGCACACAGAATGATTTCTTGACTCAAATCTAGCTTTTCCTATGCATACTAAAAGATCCAGAGTATACCCTACACATCTTCTGTTGAGCTTCTTCAATCTGGGCCAATATTCCCTTGACCCTTTCAGTCTGAACCCATGGACCAGACATCTCTGGGGAACACCTACCATTAGATCAACTGATAATATTCTAAGAAACAAATCCCATACCTGCTTCTCCTGATTAATTATTCACCCCATCAGGGCCACAATAATTCTCCTCATTTATGTAGTCCCATATTCCACCTACCTACTGACCTCTGCTAGTACTTTGGCTATTAGAATCTGTGCCTAGAAAGTTTTCTTCCTTCCTTCCTTCCTTCCTTCCTTCTCTCTCTCTCTCTCTCTCTCTCTCTCTCTCTCTTTGTCACTTCCTTTATTTATTTAATCATTTTTCATGAGACAGCCCAGGCTAGAGTTTCATGGCATCATTCTACCACACATCAACATTCAACTCTTGGGATGAAGGGATCCTCCAACCTCAGCCTCTTGAGTAGCTGGAAGTAAAGGCAAGCACAAGAACCCTTTACAGCCTTATATATTTTTGTACAAACCAGGTATGTGATCATACCTGATGGTATCTTGCAGTTGCTCAGCCTTCTTTTGAACCCCTGAGCTCAGGGAATCTGTACACCATGGCCTACCAAGGAAATCAGGTATTGTAGTCCTATGTGGCAAAAGTCATTGAGTTCTAAATAAGAATTTACCCTATTAGGTTCTTTAAGGAGTGTCTAATTCTCAGGCCCCAGTGACACATAGGAATTATGTGAGGACTGTTTTGCCTATCCATGGTGCCAGATATCACCATAATTATGCCCACTTCTCTTTTTTGATTATCAGGTTTCATTAGTGATTGTGTATTGAATGTGTGGCCCAAAATAACTCTTCTACTTCCTATGTGGTCAAGAAGCCCGAAGTTTGGACACACCTGGCCCAGGGGTCAGGAATGTTAGAACTTTCCACAATGGCTGATATTTCCTATGATCAGAATAAATAACTCCCGGTATAGTATATACTACTGGACACATTTCCTAACCATATTTCAAGAGAGGACCTTCAGTATGACACCTACCATCTGAAACAACCCTATTCTAGAGAAAGAAATAAAATATCAGGAAAAAATAGTTCTGAGAATTGTGTGACGTACCTATCAGGTCTGTGAAATCACTGATCTTTGTGCTTGGGATCTTGGTCTGTGACATCCTAGGGCCAAAATAGGTATAAACCATACTCTTCCACTTGCTTACAAATACATGAGGCGAACATGAAGGGAAGGGTTGTGGAATCCTGTGGCCAGATATACAAACAAACTTTTGGAACCAGGAATTGAGTGTGAAGAACAAAAGCCCTCTCTTTTGTAACATTTTGAACCCAATGATAAACCTAAATAACCACTACACATGCTTAGCAAGAGTAAGGTTAAACATAAACATGGGAACCCAGGGCAATACCCGTTGTGATGTCATCCATGTAGTGACTTCATCCTGTAATGTCCTGGGTTCTAAGCTTCTGGTCAAAGAAACTAAGAGGCCTTTTCTGCTCCCTTCAGCTGGTATCCCTCAAGGGTTTGAACCAGGACACTTCTTAGCCTCCATCCACAAACAGACAAGTAATCTCCCAATTGTGCCTTATTGATTCTATTGATGGCTGATATTCCTGGCACTAGGCTGAGTCAAAATGAGACAACAGTTGAGATTTTGGACAGCACTGTGAATCAACCTCCATCACTGCTGACAAAACAGCATGCAGCCACTTAAGTAGGACACTATATATATATATATTTTTTGAGACAGAGACTCAAGCTTTTGCACTGTGTAGAGTGCCATGAAATTACATCTCAAAGCAACCCACAAGTCCTGGTCTCAAGGAATTCTCCTCCCTCCATCTCCCAAGTAGCTGCGACTACTGGTGCCAGAATTCCCAGCTATTTTTTGTTGCAGTTTGGCCAGCGCCAGTTTTGAGCCCACCATCCTCGTTATACGGGGCTGGAGCCCTACCCACTTTGACACAGGCAATGTCCCTGGGACACTATTTCAAGGACCTCTTTGACACCTATCCCAAAACATCTATTTGAGAGAAGCTTATACATTTGCTATGCCTGGATAAACCATCAATTTGGTCATAGTTTCACAGGTCTTAAACATGTCTAAATCACTTGAACCATCAAGGTAATTCTGGTCTTTGTATATAAAGAAAATGTTTGCTGGTTGGTTTGTTGCTTTATTGTTCATTGGTGTGTGTAAGGGTATTTTTGAGATACAGTGTCCATATTTGGCCCAGGCAAGTCTGTTGTGGCCTCAGCCTACATCATACTCAAGGATTCAGGCAATTCTCAAACTCTCAAACTCCAAGATTCAGGCAATTCTCTTTCCTGATTCTCCCATGTGGCTAGGACTGAAGATGCCTGTAGCAATGTCTAAATAACTTCTCACTTTTTTGTAGAGACAGTGTCTGACTCTTGCTCAGTCCATTTTCAGCACACTCTCGTTCAAGAACTCCACTAAAGTTTGGTCATTTTCTCTTTCTTTGTTTATTTTCCTTTGCACCAATTGCCCCTCTCTCAATTTTTCCTTCCTTCCTCCAAATCTGTCTCTCTCATTCACTTTTTGTTTCCATTACTTTCCTTCCTTCATCACTTTATTTCCTCTATATCTCTTTTCTTCACCTTAAGGGAAACGTCTGTAGTAGCAAAAATAGAATGTATACAAGTGATTCTTGAATGTGTAGTTCTTGCACTGTATACTTACAATGGATGAATTGTCTGGTGTGTGATTCATATTTGTATAGAATGTTTATTTTTTAATCTATGGGCTGTTATCTATGAGGAAAATAGAGAAAAACCTTCCCCAAAACATAAGCAGGGATGAGCTCCATAGCTTCACCTATGATCCTAGCAATTT
Organism: Perodicticus potto; assembly: GCA_963574655.1. Lineage (NCBI taxonomy): Eukaryota > Metazoa > Chordata > Mammalia > Primates > Lorisidae > Perodicticus > Perodicticus potto. Next base: position 7,706 of record CAUYRH010155310.1, on the reverse strand, counting down.
CATAGGCTGAGGCAGAAAGATCACTGGAGCTAAGGCATTTCAGACCATACTGAGCAACATAGTAAGATGCAACTTGTCCAAGAAACAAGCGCAAGATTTCCCCAGTAGTGTTGTCATGGGCCTGTGCTCTCTGCTGCTGATAAGGATAAAGTCTGGCAGATCACTTCACGTCAGAAACTTGCATTGCCTTGAGGTATAATGGTACAAATGTATTTTTTTTCAGAGACAGATAATCACTTTATTGTACTCAGTTGAGTGCCATGGCATCACAGAGCTCACAGAAAGCTAAAACTCCTGGGCTTATGCAAATCTCTTGCTTCAGACCCTTAAGTAGCTGAGACTACAAGCACCTGCCACAACATTTGTCTATAATCTTGTTGCAGTTTTTCCAGGGCCGTGTTTGAACCTGCCACCCTCAGTATACGGGAGCAGCTCCCTAACCACTGAGCAACAGGCACTGCACAACCATTGTATAGTTCTGGGGCAAAGGGGGATACTCTGTGTCAAATCTATAAGACATATACTGTATATATGGAAGGAAGTCCGGTAGCATACAAAATATTTTATACATGTATCCTTAATGAGATTTATTACCAGGCTTGCTAGTCTATTTCAATATGGGTAAATCAATTAATACAACACACTACATTAATATAATCAATAAGAAAAACCACATGGTGACCTCATCAGACACTGAAAAGTGTTTTGACAGAGACAACATACCTTGTTCATAAAATATTTTAAAAATCTTAGATGAGAAGGGAACGTCTTCAGGACAATTAATGGCATTTACAGATGATTGGATACATATAACATGATTTATTCACATGATGGAATATTTTTCAACAATAAAAACAAATGAAGTGCACATTTATGTTACAATAGGAATGAACTTTAAAATCCTTATGATAAGGGAAAATGCAGATAGGAGGCAAGATGGCTGCCTGGAGCCACCTTTCCACAGATGCTCCCGTCCAAAAGGAGGGTTAAAGGACAGAAGTTTAGTAAGTAAGCTGATGGTTTGGAGCTGAGTCAAGAGAGAAGATTGAAGAGCACACATCTCCCCTATTGAGGTGAGCTGTGACCCCAAGGAAACAAACAATAGGTACAAAATCCATTGCCAAGGGGATGAAGTTCTCCTCACCTTTGAGAACACCTTGCAGCATACTTACTACAAACAAATGAGTGGAGTTCAGCTCTCTTCCTATTTTATCCAATAAGAGAGAATCTCTAAAAACCAGAACTCCTTCTCCAGAGAGGACACACGAGTGTGCCATGGTACTCTCTCACCAGGCATAAAACTGATCATAGACTCTACCCGCAATTCTGAACTCCAAGCAATCCCCTCCTTGCTCACCCCCAGGACTGGAAGCCTGACATGTGGATTCCAGGCTCTTGGGCATTTTTTTGAGAGGTGTGGATGGGGCTTGGGCTGTTCCAGATCTGTGCTGGTTCTGTAGCATGGGTGTGCAGTGGGGACTATGGAATCATGGAACCATATGGCAGAGGGACAAGAGGTTTCCTGTGCCACAGTGTAGCAGCAGCAGTGGTGGGTACAATAGGGCTCACAACCCTAGAGGTATTTTGGAGAGACACTTGCCCCCATCTCAGGAACCAGAGGAAGCCAGGCCTCTACTCTGGTGGCAGCCAGAGGCAGAACAGATCTGGGATGAAAACACAGGCCGCATGAGCAAAGAGTATGCCTGAATCAGTACCTGCCAGGGTGGGGCACTGTGGGCACAGAGAATAGAATCTGAGCACTCACAGAGGCAGCATACTCCCAGGATGAGGCTGAGACAGAATTGCTGCTTTTGTGAGCCCCAAATGCAACTGGATTCCAGGGGAGCATAGTGGGGACAAAATAAGGCATGGCAGCAGAACCTGAGAGTCTTTTGTGGGCTCTAACTGCACCTGCCACAACACAGAATGCAGTGGAGCATGAGATGCCAGTCCCGTGAAAATTGGTGCATTGGCAGTGGCCCAGGACTGGGATGAGTCACAGTTTCTGTGAACTCAAAAAGCACCTGGCCCACAGGGGAATATTGCTGGGACAGAAATGCCAATTCTGCAAGAATATAAGTAGCAGCAACATCAATATGGGGCAGGTCTGAAACTGAGTGATAATCCTCAGCTTCCATTAAGCACCCAAGGTTTTCAGGGTTAAGCTCCCCCTATAAGCTGATGGCAGAGTGCAAAGGCCTGGCCAAGGAGACATAGATCTCCCTGTGACTCAGGCAGTCACAAAACCCTAGAGCATCTGCTCATTGGAGAGAACTGGGTCACAGCCCTACAGCATTACCAATGGGTGGGTGTGACAGAGATGCAAGGTGGATAAGGAGCCATTGACCTTCCTGGAATAATTCATTTGCTGTGTGGGCCATTCTGACTTCACAGAGCACCAGAAAAATTCTTACTCCTGTGAGCAGATGCCTGCTATCTGTTTGCTGTTGACATTTTGAATTCTCCAAATTGAGACTGTGTGATGACTGTGACAATTGATTTGAACACTTGACCTGGATCAATCAACTGAGGACTATCCATGGTTATACCACAGTTGTATTGTTGTGCGAATGTTTGATTTTCCTTTTCAAGTTGTTGCCCATGGTGGGTGGGGTGTCTTAGTTGCTGGTATTTCTCCACAGCTGAGACTTCAAGCAAGAGTTACTGATTCACTAGGATTGGACAGAAACCAGATGAAAACAAGACAGAGCAACTTAGCCCCACCACACCAAGCAGGTCCCCAGTGTCTCAGGCTGTAGTACTGCATGCAGCCTTCACAAAGCTGAAGAGGAAAAGCTGCAGTAACCAGTCCCAGATCTTAGGCAAATGTATGGTGAATCACTACTCCAGGAGCCCACAACTCAATTTCACTTTCTCTGCTCATCTAGCATAATTGTGAAATATAATTCTGGGGCAAAAATCAGTGGAAATACTACATCAACAAGAATCATCTAAGCAAATCAACTACCTCAAGGAACAACACGGTGGACATGCCAGAACATCCCATTCATAAACAAATGTCTGAGATGTCAGAAATCAAAATCAGAATTTGGATTGCAAATAAGATTTACAGATGGAGGTAAACATGGAAATTATTAGAAATTATTAGAAATTCAAGGAGCATTTAAAAAATTTTCCCAAGAATTCAATGAATTCAAAGAGAAAAAACACAAAGATTTTGACATATTGAGGCAAGAACTTGCAGCCCTCAAACTTCTGACAAATACAGTAGAATCCCTCAGTATCAGAATGGAACATGCACAAGAAAGGATCTCTGACATTGAAGATAAAGCTTTTGTACTTCCTCAGATGCTCAAAAAAGAAGAGAAGTGGAGAGCAAAAATGGATCATTCTCTTAGTGAGCTCAGGGACAATTCAAAGAAAACTAATATTTGCCTTATGGGAATTCCTGAAGGCAATGAGAATTCTTTGAATGGCCCAGATGCTCTACTTCAAGAGATCATCAAGGATAACTTCTCAAACATGGCAAGACATTCAAAAATCCGGATAGAAGACAGTCGCAGAACCCCAGCACCACTCAATCCAAATAAAGCATCTCCCAGACTCACTATAATTAACCTCGCCAAAGTTAAAATGAAAGAGAAAATTCGGGAAGCAAACAGATTTAAGAAAACCATAACTTACAAAGGGAAGAATATTAGAATGACTGCAGATCACTCTGCTGAAAATTGTCAAGCTAGAAGAGGGTGGTCATCGACTTTAACCTCCTAAAAAAATAACTTTCAACCAGGAAACTGTATTCAGCTGAATTGAGTTTCATTTATGATGGAGAAATTAAATAGTTCAAAGATATTTACATGTTGAAGAAATTTGCTATAACTAAAACAGCTCTCCAAGATATTCTCTGACCTATTCTCCATAATGACCAGCACAATCCTCTACCACCAAAGTAAACTCACTCAGAAACTTTTGATCGAATTCCAACTTCTACAGTGGTGAAAGGATTAAAAATTTCCACTGGATATTCCAAAAAATTTGAAACCCAAAATACTACTAGACTTGTCAATAGTCTCAAGTAATGTGATTAGTTTAAAATGTCCTACGAATGAGCACAGGTTGCCTTAGTGGATACAAAAACCCAGATATCTGCTCTGTACAAGAATCTCATCTTGTATCTCATCCAGATAAACAGATATCTACTTTGTACAAGAATCTGATATCCAGATAACCAGAAATCTGCTCTGTACAATAATCTCATCTTGCCTTAAAAGATAAATATAGACTAAGGATGAAGGGATGCTCATTTATGATTCAGGCAAATGGGAATCAAGGAAAAGCAGGTGTTCCCATTTTATTCACAGATACAATAGGATTTAAACTAACAAAAGTAAGGAAAGGCAAGGATGGGCACTTCGTGTTTGGTAAGGGTAACACTCAACATAATGAGATTTCAATTATTAATATTTATGATCCCAACCAGAATGCACCACAATTTATAATAGAGACTCTAACAGACATGAGCAACTTGATTTCCTCCAGCACCATAATAGTTAGAGATTTTAAAACCCCTTTGACAATGTTGGATAGATTCTTCAATATGAAACTAAGAAAAGGGAGAAGCCTGTGGCACAGTGGGTAGGGTGCTGGCCCCATATACTGAGGGTGGCAGGTTCAAACAGGGCCCATGGCCCTGGCCAAATTAAAACAACAACAACAAATAAATTGCCATGTGTTGTGGCATGTGTCTGTAGTCCCAGCTGTTTGGGAGGCTTAGACAAGAGAATCACCTAAACCGGGGAGTTGGAGGTTGCTGTGAGCAATGTGATGCCATGGCACTCTATCAAGGGTGATAAAATGAGACTCTGTCTCTACAATAAAAGCAACAAAAAAAAAAAAGAAACTAAGCAAATAAATAGGTAAATAATGGACATTTCTTAAACGGACAGAGGCCAATCACAGCAAATCCACTGCCAATATCGTACAGAATGGAGTTATATTGAAATCATTTCCACCCAGATCAGGAACAAGGCAAGGTTACCCATTGTCACCACTGATTTTTAACATTGTAATGGAAGTTGTAGCCATTGCAATCAGGCAAGAAAAAGCAACCAAGGGTATAAATATAGGGTCAGAGGAGATAAAACTCGCACTCTTCACAGATGATATAATTGTATATCTGGAAAACCCCAGGGATTAAACCAAAAAAACTCCTAGAAGTGATCAAACAATACAGCAGCATCTCATGTTAGAAAATCAATACTCACAAATCTGTAGCCTTTATATGCACAAACAATAGTCAAGCTGAAGAAAGAGTCAAGGACACTATTCCTTTCACAGTAGTGTCAAAGAAGATTAAATATTTGGGAGTTTACCTAACAAAGGACATGAAAGATCTCTATAAATAGAACTATGAAACTAGAATAGAAATAGCTGAAGACATTAATAATTGGAAAAACATACCATGCTCATGGCTGAGAAGAATCAACATTGTTAAAATGCGCATGCTACCCAAAGAAATATAAAATTTTGATTCAATCCCTATTAAAGCACCACTGTCATACTTTAAAGACCTCAGAAAAAATACTTCATTTTATATGAAATCATAAAAACGTTCTAATAGCCAAGACATTACTCAGAAATAAAAACAAATCAGTAGGAATCACGCTACCAAAACTCAGACTATACTATAAATCAATACTGATCAAAAAAAAAAAAATGGTACTGGCACAAAACTAGAGAGGTATATGCATGGAACAGAATATAGAATCAAGAGATAGACCCAGCTACGTACCATCATTTGATCTTCCATAAGCCAATTAAAAACATTCAGTGGAGAATTACTCCTTACTTAACAAATGGTGCTTGGTGAACTGGCTGGGCACCTGTACGAGATGGAAACTGGACCTATACTTTCACTATTAACTAAGATAGACTCTTGCTGGATTAAAGATTTAAAATTAAGACATGAAACTATAAAAATACTAAAAGAAAGTGCAGGGAAAACCCTTGAAGAAATCAGCCTGGGTGAATATTTTATGATAAGGACCCCCTGGTCAATTGAAGCAACGCCAAAAATACATTACTGGGATCTGATCAAACTAAAAAGCTTCTGCACACGCAAGAACACAGTAAGTAAATCAAGCAGACAGCCCTTAGAATGGGAGAAGATATTTGCAGGTTATGTCTCTGACAAAGGTTGAATAAATAGAATCCACAGAGAATTCAAATGCATTAGCAAGGAAAGAAAAAAGTGATCCAATCTCAGTTTGGTCAAGGTACTAGAAGAGAAATTTTTCAGAAGACAGGTGCATAGCCTAAAGACACAAGGAAAATGCTCTTCGTCATTAATCATCAGAGAAATGCAAATCAAAACCACTTTGAGATATCTTTTAACTCCAGTCAGATGAGTTCACATCACAAGTCCCAAAACCATACATGTTGGCATGGATGTGGAAGTAAAGGAACACATCTGCACAGTGGGCGGGACTGCAAACCAGTGAGTTCCTTTTGGAAAGATATTTGGAAATCAATGAGGGATCTAAAAATAGCCCTGCCATTTGATACTTCAATTTCTCTATTACTTATATATCCAGAGGAACAAAAATCATGATATAATAAAGATATTTGCAACAGAATGTTTACTGTAGCCCAATTCATAATTCATGGAAGAAGCCCAAGTACCCATTGACACATGAACAGATTGTGGTATATGTAAAACATAGACTATTATGCAGACTTAAAAATGATGGTGACTTTACCACTTTCATGATGACATGCATGGAGCTGGAATATATTGTCTGGAGAGGTGGAATTAAAGGCAAGGGCCACAATGCTTGACTGCCTTTTCTATTTCAGTAGAAACTGGGTGGGAAATCGAGGCTGAGGGTGTCTTGCTGTTGCTCAGTGTTGTCTGCAACAGGTGATCTCAGGTTATCAGCCCACCTTGGAATTTCAGAGGATCCCAGTATTCTAGTCAGGCATGGTAAAAGTCATGCCCAGAGGTCAGGAATGTCAGAACTTTCCAGATAGGCATATATTTCCCATGATCATCATTAATAACTGATGGTATGGAGGACACTAGTGGACACATTGCCTAACCAGATTTCGAGAGAGTACCTTCAATGAGACACCTATCCTCAAAAACAAGCCTATTCTAGAAAAAGAAGTAAAATGTCATGAAAAGTAGAACTGAGAATTGTGTTTAATATTTGGGCTCGGGTTCTTGTTCTGATCATCCCAGGGAAGCACTAGATATAAACCATACTCTTTCACTTACTTACAAATTCATACCGTGAAAAGGAAAGGAAGGGTTGTCAAATTCCTTTGCCCAATATATAAACTTTGAGATGGAGGAATTGAGTGTGGAGAAAAGAGCCCCACTCTTTGGAAGCAGTTTGAACTTAATGAAAAACTCGAATAGCCACTACACATGCTTGGCATGAATAAGGTTGAGCTTAAAGATGGTAACCCAGGGCAACACCCATTGCGATGTCATCCATGGTGACCATACAGTGTCTTCATCCTGTAATTTCCTGGTCTCAAGGATTTGGTCAAAGATACTAAGTGGTCCTTTCTGCTCATTTCATCTGGTGTCTGTCAAGTGTTTGAACCAGGACACTTCTTAGCCCTACATCTACAGACAGAGAAGTGATCTCTCATTTGTGCATTATTGATTTTATTGATGGTTGAGATTACTGGCACTAGGCTGACACAACAGTTAAGATTTTGTACAGCAGTGTGACTCA